>QRFB01000215.1:40950-53348 GCA_008931105.1 Oenanthe javanica | reverse complement strand
TATATATATATATATATATATATATATATATATATATATATATATATATATATATATATATATATATATATATATATATATATATATATCCCTTTATTACATTCATTGCACATGTATGAGCTGAGGATTCATCAACCAGAAAGGGCTGTTTATGATGAGACTATGCATTATGGTTCTGGCAATCTGGCCTACAACCCCAACTCTAGCATAGATATTACAAAGCTAAACATGGTTATTTCCCCCTTTCACTTAATTACAAATTACATTTAATATGTGGAGACTGTAAAGGGGGAGAGAAACAAACCTTATTTAAGGCTGCGAGGCTAATTACTTTCACACCCAGCCTATCTGCTCTGAGAATGGCATCCTCTATTTGCTTATTAATACCTCTTTTAGCAAATGGCAAGAAATACTGCAGATTAAAAACACTAGACATCTTAATAACACAGGATTAATTTGAATATATATAGAACACTATTAATCTAATAAAAAGACATTATAAAAAAAAGCTTGCGACTAACCTGAAAGCCAAACCGAGGGACCACCCATGTTTGGTGTAACTTGCCTCTGAGATTGTAAAACGAGAGCAAGAAAACCTTGGATTTTGCCCACATCAGTAGCATTACAACAAATGCTACTGGCCACAGTGGTAGCAAGATAATTCTGGTAGTATAAGGCATGGATGCTACGGTCCGGAACATGAATTGCACATGTATGCAAGATGTTATGTCCACAACATGAGCCAGGAAAACGAAATTTGGTACATTTTTATTTTTACCTGCATATAAAAATTTAAAGTTATATGATTGACTGTCATTTTCTAACTCAATTAAGTAAATCTGCTTTTTTCTTTCTGCGCATGTTAAAATGCTGGGGGTAGGGAGTAACAAGCTAGTTATATGTTGTTTATTTTGGTGATGATTTATAATATATTACCTGAATCTATACTAATTGTCCTGTGTAGCTCCCATGACTTGTTATTTAAGGTATTGCCCAAGGCATCATAGAGAGGCATGAAGAGGCAATAATTGCTATCGATTTCTGTATGGTGTATGCTGTGATACCTGCAAAAATCACACCAACCGAGAAATGTACCAAATTAACTCTTATTTCAGCAGTATATGTTTTTAAAGAATAGTGCAATACACGTAATTTGCAATCCAGTTGCAGATATAGGCTTATACGATGCACAGCTCATCAAATTAAATAAAGCATATCGATCGACCTGAAGTACCCAAGGCGCGTAGGCTAAGTGCTAATGTGTGTGTGTTATTGGCCAACCCATATTAGTACGTACGTACGTACGTACTAGTGTGCTGCATATTCATCACCGGAAAGACCATCTAGTTTGTTTGATGCGAGAGTTAAGTGCTTCCTAAAATAAATCTTCTAAAGAAGTGTAAAAAACCGCTTAATTAATAACATTGTTGCATTTTCGGGCTCATCACAGGGATTTTTATCTATGAAATCGCACCATGAATTGATGTGGTCCAGTAATCATTACCCCACATTCACATGCATATTTGTCATAGCTGTAAAACATTTCCTTAATCTTAACACGTACACATGGATATATATGAATGCATGCCTAATTAATTTTGTTGTCAAAATAGGTCTTCTTTTGGGACTGTGAACAAATTACTTGTTTTAGTATGTAACAAAAACAATACTATAGAGGAAGAGCTGGTATTGTTTAGGTTACTTACGTTGGAGTATAGAGAAGATATTTGAAGAAAGGGAAGATGTCAAATATCTGATGAGGAATAAGTTCAACATTGCAATGCCCCAAACATCTCAGGAAATCGAAACTCAATACGTAAACATATATTGTGCTTATGGATCCATATCCCATCAAGCACGACCCGAGAATGGGAATCCCCATAACTGCAGTCAATAGAAGTTGCTCCAAAGAGGTTGCGCTAGCAGCTGCAACAACACTTTAAGAAATCAGAAACACAGCCTAGCTATATATATATATATATATATATATATATATATATCGTACTCAATAAATAAGTATGCATACATAGAGAGATCGATATGGAAATCGAGATCGAGATGGAGGTGGAATATTTAAGAGGAAAGAGCTTGAGTTATGTTGATTTACCAGTAAATGGTTGGGGGATGAGCGAGGAATGGTGGAATGAATGATATTTGTTAAAAAGATAATTTCCATGTAAACATTTATGTGCCCGATAGTATAGAGGTTCTGAAACTGCCATGTGAAGTATCATAATAGCAAAGAAGCCTCTGGTGTCCCACACTGGAAGAAGAGTTCTTAGCATGGGGATCATGTACAGTCCCACAGTAGCAATTAAACTCTGAAGAATCAGGAAGTTATCCCTGAAAATTAAGATTAATGTTGGAATAGAAAACAATTAATTAACGACAATCCAATCGTTCAGATTCTTCAATGATTTAATTATACTACCATGAGAAAACTTTGTATACAATTAAGGACGTACACCTACCAATGCCATTCTTTGTCAATCTGCTTGAAGTCCACACCTTCTTGAATGATGCGGCGGTTTCGATTAAGAAAATACATATTGCAGTAAGAGGTCCAGAACGAATACATGGTAGCTCTCAGTGCACATATGATGAGAATGTGAAGGGACCAGTAGTTCATGCTTTCATCCTCCAAAGTTGATGATAGAACTTTCATGAGAAAAGGTGCATAGAGAAGATACTGCGCGCATTGTTGGGTAAAAAAAATAAAATCAGAGATAATTCAACAGTTTATAATATATATGGTAAACAACTGAAAATATGTGATGATAGTTTTGATACCTTCAAGGAAGCTAAGTGTTCCCATCTCGAAATTGACGACAAACTAAGCATGATTTTATGAGAAACTTATATGCTCAAATATTTAAGCCTTTAGCAGATGAACTAGATCTCAAAGTGACTTTATGGTTACTCAGTAGTTGTAAATGTTAACTCTGCTCTTCCTGCTCCTGCATAGACATGCTTATATAGTGAAAAGTGGAAAGGATACAATGCATCAAGCAGCCAAATACAGTTGGAGCTCCTAAATTTAAGTCTCTTTCTGTATTTATCTCGTTTGCGCAACCAATTATTAACTTTGACGATGGTCAATATTTGCCAAAGCGTCCAAATTTTCTACTGCTTAATTCGTTTCTATACAGCTTGTGCTACTTTCACAAAATGAGTCATGATCAACTGGCTTTAAAAGTAAAACAACTTTCACTACAGCGCACAAGACATCCCATCGTATGTACATAAATTTACACAATTTACAGACATCATAAACATTGTTCACAAGTCACAACCATTTAATATAGTTCAACCAATAAAATATGGTTAGACATAAATGTAAAAAAAAATAATAATAATAAACTTATACTGTAATAGAAATACCTTAGCTAACAGACAAAAATTATATCCATAATAAAATGTCGCCAATATGTCTGATCGATTTTAAATTTTATTGTAAGTTTGACAATTGCTCTTATTTAATTTAATATTTATTCTAAATAAGTTCTGAAATTTCTAAAATTCACTCTAAATATATACAGTACCCGGCCTATACGTACCGTGTGATATTGGGTTTCGTTAAAGGGAACAAATTATAGGTTGTTCTCTAGTAGTATCTTTTTTCCAAAGTCAAACTTTTGACATTTACTTATTAGGCCAGCCAGGTATATATGAACTACAGTCGTCGACTATACTCCTTTTCATTTTACGTGTGTAACTGATATTATTATCTTCTCCTTAAAATTTATTCGAATATTTGTTTCAAAGGTTTTGCAATGAAATGGTTGAGCCAGAAAACCAACATGCATGCAACTAATATGTGTTGGAAAATGTGGGTAGAAGTCCGACATTGTCAAGTCATTTTAAACTTAAGTTTGAATGTTTATTGGTTACGTACGTGCAACAAGTTATGATTGGAATATGTTCTTCTTCGAGAGAGCTTTCCAACGCATATTTAAGTATTCAAAATGATCAAAGAATGGATGAGATATGATTATCCATAGTTGGNATTGGAATATGTTCTTCTTCGAGAGAGCTTTCCAACGCATATTTAAGTATTCAAAATGATCAAAAAATGGATGAGATATGATTATCCATAGTTGGTACCTTGAAAGTGGAAATCTAGAAATGAGAAATTGAATCTCACATTGAATTGGAAAAGAGTTTTTCATGACTTTATATAGTAGAACACTTATGTAGTGTTTAAGATGTGTTAGTATGGTATTGCTCCAACATCCACGTGCGCAGGAGGGTGCAAATCATGGGATTTCGAGGGAAAATTCTTGACTTCGCAAGCTTTCGGGTTTTCCGCGTGGGCGACCTGCGGACATGAATGCAACAAAATTTCCACTGTGCTCTAGCTCAATATAATAATTCGTTATTTTGTTTTAATAATAAGTATTATTATTAATTCGAAATTGATTACGAATTGATTTTGACAACCGATTTCCTTTATTAATTAACGCGTGATTAATTAAAAAAAATGCGTGTTAATTTAGGAAATTAAGTACCGCCTGAGTTTTCTCAGTCTATATATTCATCTTATTCGGTCTTAGGTTCATACGTATATCTTCTACCCTAAACCCTAAACGCAATCGTCCTCTTCCTGGTGATAGTTTTCTTGCTCTGTTCAAGCTCGCTGAATGTGTTGTTATTCGTGACATCATCGTGTTCTCGTTTTATGCTGGGAGGCTATCGACTCAAACATACGGTGAGAGGCGAAATAGCTTTAAGGAGACAGTTCCGCACTGGACTCGAGACATCCTCTGTTTCTTATCTTATCTCTTTAACAGTTTGTTTATAGTCATACATTATTCTGTTGCTTGCACACACAATCACTCGTGATTTATTATTATCTTTCTGACAAATTGTTTCGCAATATGTGCACGGACGGTAATATATATTTTCTTTGGAATGAATATATTGCAGCTAGCGTGTATACACCTAACAATACGTGTCTATCCGCAACTTAATTTCGTATGTCATTTTCCTTATTGAATAGGGAAGATAGGATTTGAACCGGAATAGCCGCTGTTGATGAAGCCTTGTATTGTTGGATAGATGATACCGATCGAGACGACAATGTGCGTGGTTCTGCGAATCTGCACAGTGAAATAACAGTTCCAAGTTGGTAGCGACGTTGCAGTGTGGTCATGTAAATGAACATAAATGCCGAGTATAACGATTTGTTCAACTTGGTGGGGATATATGGTGGTGGTGAGGCGTTGGTGGCCATCGTATANAGACGACAATGTGCGTGGTTCTGCGAATCTGCACAGTGAAATAACAGTTCCAAGTTGGTAGCGACGTTGCAGTGTGGTCATGTAAATGAACATAAATGCCGAGTATAACGATTTGTTCAACTTGGTGGGGATATATGGTGGCGGTGAGGCGTTGGTGGCCATCGTATACCTTACCTTAATTCCTTGGCTTATAATCTTATATATCGTCATCTTGTTTAGTACTATCATTGTGAATTTAATTGTGATTAACCAAGTCTTTGTTGTTGTTTGTCCGAATCGGTACCTGTTGTACACTTGTACGTAGCATCTTGATCAATTCAAGGCTGCTATGCATTATGGTTTACTTGATCAATTCAAGATTAATACTGTATGTAAATTGATCGATTATGAATTTATTATTATAATTTCAATTATTAAATATAGATATCATGCGCAGTTGAATAGTTTTTCATTTTAAATTTCAATAATTAGATTGTAGATATCATGTAGATATTTAAAAGTATGAATTCATATTTAAATTTTCTAATATATAATATTAAATTCAATATATAATTAAAATTTTAAATTATATTATTCGTCATAAAAATCAAAATTATATATGAATTTGAAAATTGCACTAATATAAACATATAATGATGAATTAAATTTAAATTATATTTTTAAATACACATATATTATCCAAGTCAAATCCAGCCTAACGATTTCGAACCGAGTTGGAGTTAAACGAGTCGAGCCCGAACTGAATTCGACTCAAACTTGTTTATCTAACCCAAATTATTTATCTCATTAAACATATTTTTATATTTAAAATCTTAAAACAATAAATCGAATTCACTTAAACAAACCGAATTCAAATTTTATTCACATATAATTGTGTTCATTTACTGGTTTATACGGGTTTGCAAGTCCTTCAAATTATTATTATTTACTGCATTTAAATATGATATGTTATTCTTATACAAGTCAGTAGTCACTAATGGATATTTCACATACCCAAACCTCTTATTATATACGTAATAAGTTAATTTTCTTTCATATGATATCATACGAGTGATTCTCAATGTGCCAACAAATATAGTTATATACATGATACATCAGTTAAATGAATAGTAATTTAAGGTTATTTTTTATTCAAAAAACATATTATGAATTATATAAATTCACATGGCATGTAGGTTCGGTTCCAACAATATATATATATTAACAAATAAAAGCTCCCAATAATTTGGGGGGAAATTCGAACGTAGGGATAGTTGATAAGCATGTCGCCTTCCAACATGCATGCAACTCCTCTGCCAATTAAGGTACATGCAACATGTATTTCTAAGCCGGAGGTAGTTAGGGAAGCTAATTAGGCAGAAATGAATTTTTTTTAATCAAGTTGTTTAATTTTATAGATAATAAATAAAGGATGGAGACGAGCTTCATCCAACCTCCAAGGAGGAGTACATGCGTATCAACGAAACAGGTTCAAAGGACAAACAAACAATATTCAACACCAAGATTGATGATTAACTTAAAAGCCTATAAGTTAATCAGATTCATTGGTAGAATTCATGTCCTTGAGCTTCCTCCTGCGCTTGGCCACATGTTAGTGGCCAAAACGTTCATTCTTCACACTAGGCAATCCAACAACAATTGTCCAACCTTCTTCCTGAGGGAACACTTGTTGGTTTCACCCGCGTCTTCATTTGAGTCCTCCTAAGTTTGCCTCACACGTGTTTCTGCTGCCTTGTTCTTATATTTAGCATGTTCCTGATTCCTGCTCATCGCAAGACTGGTGACTTCCTGCACAACATCAGAGTTTGCCAAATTCTTGTTCTTATCCTTATCCTTTTGTTTCACTTGGTTAGTAACCACCTGCACAGAATCAGAGTTAGCAATATTAGATGAATGCTTTTGCAGGTTCTTTTGATTGGCCAATTTGGGGGAAGTTCATTTGCACTGGTAAACCATAGTCTTGTCCTCCTTCTGTACTGGAACATTATCAGATTAGAAGGTATCACTTGAAAATACATACTCCGTATTAGGTGTGAAGACTATTCCCAGGTGACTAACACTTTTCTTGGCAAGAGGCAGGGTATCGACCAACACAGGACGGACATAGATCATTAGCAGGACTGCAGTTACAAGACATACACATAGGGTAAAAGTCATCCTCAGTGACATATCTAACTTGGATTCGAGTTAGGAATCTATTGGATTGACCAGGCATAGGGGCAAGAACAATTGAAGGTTTAGCATTAAGAGCATCAATTTGAACACGCATAAAAGCTTCAAGGGCATGATCTAGATTCTTGTTATGGATTAAAAACTAGAGTGTATTAATTGCGATATGTGTCAGATCTTATCGAGCTTTAATAACTGCACTTATGTTTCGTAGCTTAGTTCTGCCCTCACAAGATGCCTACGTATCTCAATGCGTATAAGAATCAAGTCAGATATAGTTCTAAGAATGATGGGTTAGGTCCTTTATATAGACGTGGGTAGTCTTAATATTAGAGTAGGTTTATGAACCTTGGTGGGCAAGACACCTCCTTGAAGGATTCTGGATCCTTCTTATGATAGATGTAGTTTCCATATAGGAAAATGTTTTCTTGTTGATTGAGGTGCCTTGGGGGCTACTCCTTGGAGTATTTTTCTTGTAGTTGGACATAATTAATTAGCTGTATATTTAGCTAATTAATTAATTACGAATTTATTTAATAATTAGGATTTCAAGCCTTATTAAATGGGTCTCCCTTTTGGACCAAATTAGGTCTAATTAATGCTACATTAATTGTGTCTTTGAGGATTATTTTTAGCACATATCATTTGTCCCCCAATTTCTGTAAAATATGCAACACTTTGTAGCAATTAAGGTTCATGAATTTGAAGTTCGCTTTTATGTCTTCCAGAATTTTTCCAAATTCTGTTTTGTCCTCAAGGATTTTTCCTTTATTCATGGGAAATTTTTCATAACTTATTTGCACCCATAGGTATTTTTCCTTGATTTCTATGAAATTTCCTCTATTTATAAAGAATTTTCCATAATTTATTTGTACCCACATGTATTTTTCCTTAATTTCTAGTAATTTTCCTCTATATATAGATAATTTTCCACAATTTATTTGTACGGACATGTATTTTCCTTAATTTTCAAGAATTTTCCTCTATTTATAGAGAATTTTCCATAATTTATTTGCTACTTAAATCATTTTTAATAATTTTTAGCATTTTTCTGAGTTATTTTCGACCAGGAATCCTAGTCGAATTCGACCAGAATTCTGGTCATTTCTTGCTTCAATGTGGAACCCTGGTCGGCCAAGGTTTCTAGTCGTATACGACCAGGGTTCCTAGTCGAGCTTTAATGGTTGTACTTGTATTTCGTAGCTTAGTTCTGCCCTCACAAGATGCCTACGTATCTCAGTGCGTATGAGAATCAAGTCAGACGTAGTTCTAAGAATGGGTGGTTAGGCCCTTTATATAGACGTGAGTAGTCTTAGTATTAGAGTAGGTTTAGGAACCTTGGTGGGCAAGGTACCTCCTTGAAGGATTCTAGATCCTTCTTGTGATAGAAATAGTTTCCATGTATGAATATGTTTCCTTATTGATTGAGGTGTCTTGGAGTCTACTCCTTGGAGTAATTTTATTGTAGTTGGACATAATCAATTAATTGTATATTTAGCTAATTAAGTAATTACGAATTTATTTAATAATTAGGGATTCGAGCCTCATTAAATGGGCCTCCCTTTTGGACCAAACTAGGTCTAATTAATGCTACATTAATTGTGTCTTTAGGCATTATTTTTAGCTCATATCAATTATGTAGTCTATTACAGGTGTGGTTAGCAAAGGCAATAGGTGTTCTAATTGAATCACAAATGGCACAAATGTCATCAAGAGTCCAGTATGTAAAAGGAACATTAACAAGTCATATCCAAATATTTTGTGTTCCATGTGGGTGCATACTATGAAAGTGTTTCATCTAAGGATTAAGATGCAATTTAATGGACCCTACTGAGAAATGACTATAGTGAAGAGCTCTTTTGTATGACTCAAATGTATCAAATTTCAACACAAAGTACCCAATAAAGTGCTTAGAAACACTAATTAAACCAGTGGAATAATACTTCTCTAGCAACAATCTAACAACCTCATCACTTTTCAGACCAACAGGACTTTCAAAATATCCTAGATAACAGTGTTTCCAATTTTTTTGAGCAGTAACAAAGATAGAATTAGAAGATTCAATACAAACAGTACCATTAGACTTGAAATTGACATTTTCTTGGTGTTGAGTTGAATACATACAACTAACAGGATTAGAGTCCAAGTCATGTAAATTTTTAGGTAAAAAGTTTAAAAAAACCTATCCCGACGACTTAGCTTGCTCCATGAGTATGGGAGAGTGAATTCGAGAGCCGAACTCTTTGGCTTGCGCCGACTGTGGAGAAGATTTGATACTAATAAAATACAAAATTATATATTAGTATTACGAATATTTTACTCATAAATTATTTTAACTCAAATTTGTATGGGATCCTGATTTTACCACGGTTTCCAAATCGTCCAAAAATCATTCTCATTTACTAGATGAATATATGATTTGTTACGCAAGTCACTGAACGCTAATGGATATGTCATGCGTACAAGCCTAGAAACTACCTCTGGTTACGGAGTAAGTTATTTGTACTTTGCTTTCATATGAGTGATATATTCTCAATATGACACCAAATATGTTTACAAATATGAGTTCGAAGCGAGAATCCGTTTGACTTATCTTATAAGTAATTTATAAGTTGAAAAATGAATGTATTTTTCAACTTAGAAGTAACTTATAAGAGGAAATAAACCGGACCACAATTGGGAAATTGAACTTATTTATAAATCTTAAGAAAATCATTTAAAAATGATATGAATTCACAAATTCACATGGCATGCGAGATGTTGCCGCCTGTGCTTCAATAGACCCCTTATCGGCCATGTGGACTACAACTTGCAATATACAATACTATAATATATAAACAATTAACAAAGCGAGTGAAATAGCCACCACCAGTATGGTAGATGCGACTTCAAAATAAGTAGGAGGTGCCATGCGGTTCGCTATTAACACGTCTTCATGCGCATTTAAGTTGCAGGTCATCCTAGCTAGAGGCAGATGCATTTACATAGCTCGCTGGCATATGATCGATTGTCGCGGTAAATAGTTTGCACATATGACATATATATTCTTCACCAAAAAGAATCGAAACATACTTTTATTGAAAATTTTAAGGTTTAATATTAAAATATCATTAAAATTATATTTTGAAAAAATTACCAAGTATAGGGTTTACAAGACTATTACTTGGTCTTTTTCACAATATACAAGTGCATGCACAACCTATCAATTCTAACGAGTTTTTCCACAATAAGTGGTTTTCCCCCCACTATATACATGAATAAAAGTTTAATAAGATTATTTTTATTAATTTAAGAGAACAGTGACATTTTCTCAATTATAGGGTTATCAGTTATGTATATAATACATAAAATATATAGCTACTTGTTTATATATTCAGTGGGGTGGTGCTTGAAAAATGGCGATGTTACATACTCCAGATTTATATGCATAAAATGTGTTCTTACTATGTCCACTTATATCATCTTCAGCGAGGTGGTGCTTGAAAAATGGCGATGTATAACTGTCTTACTCTGAAATTTATATGCATATATAATGTGTTCTTACTGTGTCCACTTGTATAACAACTAAAAGCTTTTGACATATACATGTGTATGTTCATACATGCTAGCTTCCTCAACTTGTAATTTATTACTCGTATGGTGGATTGGTTGTGGACTTTAGTTGTGCCGACTCTCATCTCCAATTGTTTCAGCATTTATAGCACGAGGTTGTTTCCTCCATACAGAAACCATTCATTTATAGCACAAGGTTGTTTCCTCCATACAGAAACCATCAATGGTTTTCTATTAATATTCCTTTGACTTTTATGAGTACGGAGTACTCCCTCTGGTCCTATATATAGGTCGCTGGACTTTTTGCACGTAGTTTTAGGTGCTTTGACCATATAGTTAAAATTGATATTTTTTAAATTTTCTTTTTCTCAATAAAAATATAATATTTAAATTTTAATTCAAAAAAAGAAAATTTTAAAAATTTTAAATCTAACTATGTGGTCAAAGCACCTAAAGTTACGTGTAAAAAGTCAAACGACCTATAAATAAGACCAGAGGGAGTATTTCACAAGCCGGTTACCTGCTGGAGTCCGTCCTAATTTCATGGAATATAAATTTTGTATACGAGTATTCTTTTAGATAAGAAACAAAAATTATAATATATTGAGAACCAACCCTGTAACCAAGCACTTTATAATGGGGCAACCAAAAAATCAACTTTTTAAGAGTACATTTCTTTATATATATATATAAAGGAGTAAAATAAAATTTATAAAATATTTAGGCAAAAAAAAAATTTAGGAGCACATATTCATTTTAAAATATCACCAAAATAAATAATTTAAGATACAAGTAATACAAAAATTAAATAATTTTGTAGTGCTTTACTTTTTATATTTTTTCTTGTACTCTTGTTGGGCACAATTTTTTCTCTGATTTGGAGCTTCAAATATCTCATGACGGGCAGGAATATATTCACCAAAAAATAATATTTCGGATGAAGGGAAGTTTGTTCCAAAGTTAGTGGGTAGGGCTGCAAACGAACAGAGTCGAGCCGAGTTTTGCCCGAGCCGAGCCGAGCTTGACTTTTTTTTTAAACGAACCGAACCGAGCCGAGTTTGACTTTTTTTTAAAACGAACCGAGTCGAGCCGAGTTTCCTAATAAACGAGCCGAACACGAGTTTTTCGCGAACAAATCGAGTCGGGTCCGAGTCGAGTCGAATTCGAACCGAGTCCGAGCCGAATCGAGTTGTTCACTAACAAAACAAATATTTTTTACTCAATTAAGTCCAATTAATAAAAATAACTTTTACGGATTGTTGTTTCTATTTTTTAAGAAATATTTCTCGACGATCCAACCGTACGGATGCCAAGATATACTTAATATAATGATATTCCCAAATTTTAAAAAAATAAAAAATTAATTTGGTTGAAGATTCTAGTATATCATTACTATATTGACTACTTGACTAGTACTCGTAACTAGTGTTTTGTCAC
>QRFB01000215.1:0-40379 GCA_008931105.1 Oenanthe javanica | reverse complement strand
CCGAGCCGAGCTAGACGAGCTCGAGCCGAACTCGAGCCGATCCCGAGCTAAACGAGCCGAGCTCGAGCCGAACAGGCATAAAGCTCGGCTCGGGTTCGTTTACTAACCGAGCGGATTTTTATGTTCAAGATCAGGTTCTTTTAATAAACGAACAGAGTCGAGCTCACTTAAACGAGCCGAACTCGAGTTTTGTTCACGAACAGCTCTGTTCATTTGCAGCCCTATTAGTGGGTGTTAAACTTATTTATGAGAGATAAGTGTTTATTTTTAAAATAAATATAAAATATTTATTTATTTATTTTAAATATAAATTAAGGTTTAAATTTAATTTTGAGAAATAAGTAGTTATTTATAAAAAAAAGTATATTTTTACATTTTAAAAAAATTAAATATTTATTTCCAAAAAATAAATTTTACTAAACAAGGCCTTGATAAAATCCATTTTAAGATGTAAAAGTTGACACTATTAAAAAAGGATGCCAATTTTTTTTAAACTGATTTGTCAATGAAATATAAGAAAATTACACCTTATGTACATGTATTTTAGGAGTTCGACCCCTTGTATATATATGACTAATTTTTGAATCAATACTTGCGATACTAAACTTTACTCTTTATTAAAGTCCTATATTTTACTCCCTCCGTCTCACCCATTTATTTACCTTTCGAAGAAAGGATCTGACACGTATTTTAATGTACATATAAAGTATAGTTCCGTAACTTATTGTTATAATTTTTTGTTTTATCTAATACCCGCGATTTTAGTTAACTGAAGTGAATAATGCATTCTAAAGGGACAAAACTGCATATATTTAGGGCTGTTCACGACGAGCCGGACTTTGTCCAAATGAGCGGAGCTTAACTTTTTTCATCAAGTCGAGCCGACCTTTCACAGAAAATGTGTTTGAACTCGAGTTCGTTAACGAATTGAGCCGCATTCAAACTTTTATCGCACAAAAACGAGTCGAACTCGAACCCTTAATGAATATCTCGCAAACACATATGTTTTACATGAAAAAAAGGTTCAAACTCACTTAACTCAACTAATTATCGATTTTTCACTCAACTCAATATTAAATTTTAATTCATTATCTCAAATGATTCACATATTAAATATTTGAATTGTAATTTTAAATTTAAACGCTAGAAATATTATAAAAATATTCCAAATATATTCTTTTTTTTTCAAATTTTAATGAGCTGAAGCCAAACATACAAAAAACTTGGCTCAAACTCGTTTTCTTAACGAACACATTTTCATGTTCGAGCTTGAACTCGAATGGTAAATAAGGCGAGCCGAACGAACCTGAGCCGAGCTCGAATTTATTCGCGAACAGTCCGGTTCATGAACAANTCAAACTCGTTTTCTTAACGAACACATTTTCGTGTTCGAGTTCGAACTCGAGTGGTAAATAAGGCGAGCCGAACGAGCCTAAGCCGAGCTCGAACTTATTCGCGAACAGTCCGGTTCGTGAATAGTCCCCCATATATTATATATTTACATATACCACGTACGAGTAGGGGTTTAACGAAAAATCATTTATTATTTAAGTAACTAAGAATCACTTTCTAACTTTATATGAATTTCATTAATTAATAAAAAATTATTTAATTTTTATATATTAATTACTTTCATTTTTCATTAATATCTTCTTTTTAAACATAAAAAATTTATAAAAGTTCTATTAAAAAAGGTAAATAAATATTATAGAATATTCTCTAATTTTGCATTATATTTTTTTTGTTTTCTATAACTGTATATTTTATAATTTTTTGATGTTTTATAAGATTTTTAATAAAAAAATTTACGTGCTTTATAATTATATTTATTATTTAGTAATTTAGTTAGAGTTTCTTATTGATGTACATCTCCTTCCAACATATAATGCATAAATCTTTTATACATATATTTTTATATTTTTTTTACTGTAAACATTTTTATACTTACACACACACACACACACATATATATATATATTATCGAAGTTTAATCCTAAACTTGAAAATAACACACTCATTTCCCAATAAATTTATAATATATCTCTAGAATTTAAAATATTTTTATCATATAATTAAACCTGCAATTTATTTTTAAATTAAAAAAATTAGGGAGTTTCGATTGAATGCTGATGGAAACTGATTGAGTGGTATTCGAATGAATTTTTTAAAAGTTTATTTGTTGATATTTTATTTTAAAAGCTAAATAGTATTTTAAAATCATGATTTAGAGTTTTGTAAATTTGGAAAAGAACATATGAACTAATTGAGTCAATATTTTTTAATTGGATCGGATTTTTCATCATAATGATAATAGGGTCATTGAATAATAATTGGATAAAAATACTCTCACTCCGAAATTAAAGTTTAGTATTATATAATTTTAAAATTATACTACCGCAATAATGTATTTTTCTCATAAAATTTTAGTTATTTAATACTTGTCTTATTTTTAAATAATTAACATTTTAACATTTTGTTAGATATGAAGAAATGATGCAGTCAGAATCTATCCAACAGAGTCTATCAATTAGAGTCTACAGAATCAAAGTCTACTCAACTGTCAGAGTCTACAGAATCAGAGTCTACTCGGTCGATAGAGTCTAAGATCAATCAGAGTTTGTTAGATGTTAATTCGACAAATCAGGACTTGATTGAAGAAAGAAAATGAAGTGTTTGTATGAAAAACAATTACATTCTTGAAACTATCTATTCCAAAGATAATCAAAAAATAAATATTATTCTCATAACCTAGCAGTTCTTAAGAACATTGATTTTCTTCAGAGAGTTTTTGTATTAAGTTTGTCAAAGTTAATACAAACAGTGTTTCGTTTATATACTTGTGTTTTAGTTTCGATTGTTTGGTACTATTATATTCAACCCCACTTCTATAATAGTCTAATTACTGGGTAACAATTGGTATCAGAGCAGGCGATTTCATACAACATAAAAGATCTCAAACAATGTCTGGAAACAGGTATGAAAGTATCAGAATTCCAATTCTCAAAAAGGTTGAATACCCTACATGGAGGGTGAAGATGATGATGTTTTTGTAAGCTACAGATCCTGATTATCTAGACAGGAGTAATGAAGATCAGTACTTACCAACAAAGTTGGTACGACCAGCCATAGTTGAAGGAAGACAAGTTCCTAAACATTACACTCTTAAGGACAAGAAAGAGTGGACTACTGAAGAAGACTGGAAGTTCTCAAGGATGCAAAGGTAAAAAATATCTTACACAATAGTCTAGATTATGTAATGTCTAACAGAGTAATTGCTTACAAAACTGCAAAAAAAATCTGGGATACACTAGAGGTTCAATGTCAAGGAACCAAGGAGATAAAAAAGAATAGAAGATCTGTTCTAATTCAGGAATATGAATTTTTTTAGGCAAAATACAATGAATCTCTAACTGATACATATGACAGATTTTCCACTCTGTTGAATGACTTGGCTTTGGTTGTAAGGTATATGAGAATGAGGACTCCAACACAAAGTTTCTAAGGGCTCTACCTGAAGAATGAGACTTGTAAACATCCTTGATAAGAGACAGAACAGACCTGGAAGATAGACCCTAGATGAAGTATATGGAAAGCTAAAAACTCATGACTTGGAGTTACAGCAATGGAAGAACAGAAAAAGTGGCAAGGCAAAGACAGTTGCATTAAATGTGGAGATAAAAACTATGAAAACTATGGAACAAATTCCTACAGTCTCAAAAGGAAAAGGAAAAGATGTAAAAGTAAAGGAAAGCAGTGAATCAGAGTCTGAAACAAACTCTAATGAAGAATCTGATAATGAATCCGCAGACTCTGGCGTGATGGAAATGGTCACGATGATTGTCAAGGGTTTCAAAAAGTACAAGAAATTTAGAAATCAGGGCAAATTTCATAAAAGTTCTGGTAATTCTGAGAATAAGGAAAAGTTCATGAAGGGAGAAGACAGAGAATGAAAGTCAAAAATACTTGACAAATCAAAAGTCAAGTGTAACAATATGGGACATTTTGCAACTAAGTGCAGGAGCAAGAAAGCTGGAAAGACACTCATAACATCCAAGAAAGACTGGATGGACTCCTCAGACTCTGATGAGGAAGTGAACTATGCTCTCATGGCAAAATCTGAGACTCCCACTACAAACTCTAATAAGGTACCAAATTCAATCTTCAACATAAACACTGATAATATCTATGAATTAAAATCATTTCTTAGAACCTTGCATGTCAGTTTTAAGACTCAATCTCTTGAAAATGAAAGACTAAAATCTGAAATTCAAAAATTATCTATTAAGAATGATTTTCTTGATTCTGAACTTGTGCATATGACAAATACTAAAAAAGATTGTGAAAAGGCTATACATATGCAAACACAATTAGAAATCTAAGTGACTTATCTAAAAACTGAATTAGCCAAAGAAAGGGAAACCTTCAGAGTCTGGACAAACTCTGGTAAAAAGGTTCAGGAAATTTTAATAGATAAAAATTGAACATCTGCTTTAGGTTATGAGTCTGATAGTGAAAAGAGGAATAAAATTCCTAAGACACACACAAGATTTAATGAATGTTTGATTAAATATGTGAACTTTGTTAGGGCTAGCAATGGAACAGACATTTCTGATAAAGGTTCTAACACCTCCAAAAACAAAGAAAGTAATGTGTCAAAAGATAAACCAATAAATATTGGTTTGCTTTATCATAAGCATATTAAGGAAAAGATGAAGTCTGTTATCAATAAGATAAGCCTAAAAGAGTGAAAAGAAATAGGAATGGAAAGGTAAGAATATCTAAGGAAACTGATTATAAGAATATTCTTGATGCACCTAGAAAGACTTGTTTCACTTGTGGTAATTCCAATCATCTTGTTATTGACTGCAGGTAGAATAAAAAGAAGGAACTTGAGAGACATAAATCAGAAGTTAGGAAACAGACTAGATATAGACCACAAAATCCTTGTTTTCATTGTGGTAGCTTATGAAATTCTATTTATACTTGTAAAGAATATCATAGTTTGTATTTAACTATTATAAACTTTTTCCTCATTTGAATAAAACTCATATTTCCTCAATGTATGCTGCAAAACAAAAATATGATGTAAAAGCTGATGGAAGAAAACCAAACTCTAAAAATGCAAACTATGTTAACTTAAACTCTGATAAAGTTACTTCTGCTGCAAAAGTTAACAACGTTAAAAAGAAAGGATTCAAACTTGTTTGGGTCCTCAAAACTACTAATTAAGTTGTAAATATGATTGCAGGGAAACAGGAAAAACATCATAGTGACTGATAGTGGATGTTCTGCACACATGACTGGAAATAAATCCCTACTTTCAGAGTTTGAGGAGAAAGTTGGCCCAAAAGTATCTTATGGAGATGGCAACATAAGAAGAACACTAGGATATGGCAATATTGTGATTGGCAATGTCATCATTGAAAATGTAGCTCTGGTTGAAGGACTTAAGCATAATCTGTTGAGTGTGAGTCAAATGACAGACAAAAGTTATTCTATGAAATTTCATGAAACACATTGTGAAGTCAAGAGCAAAAAGATTGACAAAGTGGTTCTCATTGGTTATAGACATTACAACCTTTTTGAAGCTGGCTTGGAGATAAATTTTGAAAGACCAATAACTTGCCTCATTGGAAAAGCAACTCCAATAGAAAGCTGGAATTGGCACAAAAAGTTGTGTCATCTGAATTTTGGAAATATAAATGAACTGGTGAAAAAGGATCTTGTGAGAGGTCTTCCAAAAGCTCAATTCTATCCTGATGGCCTATGTGACTCATGTCAAAAGGAAAAATAGAGAAAGCATCCTTCAAAAAGCAAGCCTAAATGTTCAATTGAAGAACCCTTTTACATGCTACATCTTGATTTATTTGGTCCTATCAATATCATGTCAATTGGAAAGAAAAGGTATACTCTAGTGATAGTTGATGAATTAACCAGATACACTTGAATGTATTTTCTACACAAGAAGGATGAAATAGCTGAGAACATTTTTGACCACGTCACTATGATTGAAAATGGATCAACATTCAAAGTGAAGATTATAAGGAGTGACAATGGAACAGAGTTCAGGAACTCTGCAATGGATGAATTATGTACAACTAAAAGGATAAAATAACAATTTTTAGCACCTGGTACTCCTCAACAAAATGGTGTAGTTGAGAGGAAAAACAGAACTCTGATTAAAGCTGCAAGAACGATGCTGGAAGCTGCAAAACTTCCTACTTACTTCTGGGCAGAAGCTGTGAACATTGCTTTCATTACTCAAAACTGTACATTGATCAACAAGCATGGAAAAACTCCATATGAAATGATTAAAGGAAGGAATCTAAATGTGAAGTATTTTCACATATTTGGAAGAAAGTGTTTTATTCTAAAAACACATCCTGAACAGCTCAAAAAATTTGAATTGAAAGCAGATGAAGGCATTTTTGTTGGGTATTCCATAACCTCAAAGACTTCTTCAAAGGCCTTCAAGGTGTTCTACTTAATAACAAGGGTAGTTATTGAATCCATAAATGCCTCTTTTGATGAAACGAAGATAATATGATTACATGATGAGCAAGCTCAAGAATGTCTGAGATTTGAAAATGAAAAATTAGAGGATACAGACTCTGGTGAGATAAACTCTGATTCCCAAAAATCTGAAGAAACGGAGACTGCAAGTGAAGATACTGCAAGTGAAGATACTGCACATGTTGAGGGGGAGCAACATTAATCTGCCACAGAGAATACTGAACCAAACTATGTGATTGAAATATCTGATCAATCTCTGATAGACATAAACTCTGATAATACAAACTCTGAATTAAACACACCTTCAGGGGGGAGATTAACATTTACTGCAGAATCATATTATGATACCAATAATGAGGGAGCATCTTGTTCAAGAAATCTTCCTCACATCAAAAAATGGATAAAAGATCATACACAAGACTTGATAATTGGTGATCTAAACACTGGAATTTAAACAAGGAAAACAACTCAGAATTAATGTATGTATCATAAATTTCTTTCACAGACAGAACCAAAGAAAGTTGAAGATGCTTTTAAAGATGCAGATTGGGTAACTGCAATACAAGAGGAATTAAATGAATTTGAGAGAAATGAAGTGTGGACTCTTGTTCCAAGACCAAAGAATAGATCTATTGTGGGCACCAAATGGGTTTTCAGGGACAAGATAGACTCTGATGGAGACATTACAAGAAATAAAGCAAGATTAGTTGCCAAGGGATATTCTCAACAAGAAGGCATTGACTATGATGAGACCTTTGCACCTGTTGCCAGACTAGAAGCAATCAGAATCTTTCTTACTTATAATGCACACAAGAAATTCAAAGTCTACCAGATGGATGTTAAAAGTGCATTTCTGAATGGAGAATTTAAAGATGAAGTCTATGTTGAACAACCTCTTGGATTTGTAAATCCAAAATATCCAAATCATGTTTATAGGTTAGATAAGGCACTGTATGGACTTAAACAAGCTCCTAGGGCATGGTATGAAACTCTGGCTCAATTTTTACTAGAAAGTGGATTCACTAGAGGTACAATTGATAAAACTTTATTTTATAGGAATCAAGGTAAGGACTTGTTACTAGTTCAAATATATGTTGACGATATAATCTTTGGGTCCACTAATGATAAATTGTGTGAAAGATTTTTCAAACTAATGCAGTCCAGGTACCAAATGAGTATGATAAGAGAGTCGAGCTATTTCTTGGGACTAAAAATTGAACAAACTGAAGAAGTCATATTCATCAATTAGTCCAAGTATACAAGAAATTTGCTGACAAAATTCAACATGCTAGACTTTGTTACTGCAACTACTCTCATGGCCACAACAATCAAGTTGGATCAAGATACTGGTGAGCCTGTTGATATGACAACCTATAGAGGTATGATTGGCTCACTAGTTTACTTGACTGCCAGCAAGCCAAATATCATGTTTGTCACTTGTCTTTGTGCTAGATTTCAGGCAAATCCAAAGGAACCTCATCTGATTGTTGTTAAGAGATTTTTTAGATATCTCAAAGGCACCATTAATCTTGGTTTATGGTACTCTAGAGAATCTGATTTTAAACTATAAGTTATTCAGATGCTGATTTTGCAGGATGCAAAATAGACATGAAAAGTACAAGTGGGAGTTGTCAATTTTTAGGAGGAAAAATAGTTTCCTGGTTCAGTAAAAAGCAGAAATTCATCTCAACATCAACTGCAGAGACAGAATATATTGTTGCAAGAAGTTGTTGTGCTCAAATTCTGTGGATGAAAAATCAATTATTGGACTATGATCTGAACTTTTCTAAAATTCCTATATATTGTGATAATCAAAGTGCAATTGCAATAACAAGAAATCCAATGCAAAACTCTATGACAAAGCACATCAGTATCAGATATCATTTTATCATAGAACATGTCATAGAAGGAACAATTGAAATGCATTTTGTTCCAACTGATCAGCAGCTAACAGACATTTTCACTAAGCCTTTGTGTGAAGCAACATTTACGAGACTAGTAAATGAGTTGGGAATGGTAGCAGGAATTCAAGGACAACAAACATATTCGCACCCTCTATCACACAATGATGATTGACTCAATACTTGAAAATTCTGATGTCATCAACTATCAGAGTCTATGATAAACTCTGTCATAGTCTGTGGTAAACTCTGTCAAAGTATATGGTAGACTCTGTCAGCTTTTGTGGTAGACTCTGACGTCAGATACTGTAGTCTCTGATTCATAGTCAATAAGTCAACTTTAAATAGTTATTTTTGTTTAATAACTAATTTTTTTCCTGTGAAATCATATTTACATTTTTGACGTCATAATTTTTATTCTCTGATCGGAACAATCCTAAGACGCATGTGTATCACATACAACGATTCATATTATGCATGTACACATATACACACATAATTCCAGTATTCTAGGAACCATTCAAATTATTTTCTATCCTCTAATCTATTGTCATATGTCCCATTGCAGGTTACAAGGCTCGTAAAATTAATGATGATGAACATACGGTATATTATGCTCGATTTTTACAGTTGATTTTTAGTCATCTTTTGTAAGATGTCAGTTTTGCTGATGACACTAACATCCCTGTTTTTCAAATAAATAAAAGATTTTTTGTTGATTTGTCCAGAAAGGATGCCAAAAGAGGGGTGTCCTTATCTGAGTTATTTTATCCTGCACAGGTCGAGCATTTTCTACATCAGACCTTGCCTACTGTGTATGAAAGTGGTTCCCTTTCAATGACTGAGGATCAGAGTTTACAAATTCCCCACTCTGATTCTAACCCAAGTCACCCACCAAACACTGATACACCAACTCCGCCAACCTCTAGTGTCTCCCAAAAGACATCAGTTACAAAACACACCTCTCAGACACAGGGCTCGGGCCTCAAAAGAAAGGGTAAATTTATGGCTCAGTCTCCTCCAAGAAGAAGAAAACTGATTGATGATCACACAGACTCTGATGACAGTACTGAGGGCATGATCTTTCCAATCAAGAAATCTGTAAAACCTGCCTCAGAAATTTCTCATGCTTCATTCATGAAGCAAGTTCATGTCAATCTTATGTCAGAGCCTGCTAAGAAGAAGAAGAGACTAGTTAAAGCCAATATCACAGGGTATATTTCTCAAATTGATGCTTCAAAACTCTAAATAACTAGACTCTGATGCTGCATGTCCTGATGCAGTTGCTCCTTCAAAAGAAAGTTTAGTGTCTATGAAGAAATCGTACATCAGTGAGGACATATATCAAATCAAACCCTCTTCTCATGTTAATCCCTTTACCGGTCTTGTAATCATCTTTGAAGGTGCTTCAAATGAGGTACCAAGTAAAGATAAAAAGGAAACAGGGGCTGACAGTGAAATTGTTGTTGAAAAATGTTGGAATAAAAATGATGATGACAATCCTAATACGCAAAATGCTGATCTTGCTACATCATCCGGCCTAGTGGTAGTCTCTGATTCCACTACCAACTCACCGCCTCAGAGGATACTTGAACTTTTCTATGAAAGGGTGAGAGAACTATCTGCTCAGGTAGTTAAAGATATGGTTGCACAAAGAACTCAGGATGTTGATGCAATGGAAGAAAGTAAGATTGATTCCCTTGTATTCTCCAGGAAGAAGAAATAGAGAGTTTCTTTTTCCCTAGACACACAAGAACCTATCTCTCAAAGTGAGGTAGCAGTCTCTGAAGGGCCTGGCACACAAGAACCTGTTGATCAAAGTTCAACAGAAGCCTCTCTACCAGAAGATGAAGCCAACTTGGATCAGGGGTACAACACATAAGAACCTTTAGCTCAAAGGGTTGAAGAAGTTGTTAACGCCTCAACCATACAAGAACCATTCAATCAAAGTTTGGATACAGGCACACAAACTCTGATTGTAGATCATGTTGTTGCTGATGTTGAAGGCCAACTACTGGAAGAGTCTAGCACAGAAAAACCATCATCTCAAAGTGGTGAAGCAGCTACTTCACAGGCTATGGTCCCACAAGAACCAATCACCACCAATGTGATTGCAGACCAATCCAAGGAAATACAGCTAAATTCTGATTCAAATGTTGCACCTGCTAAGACCTCAATCTCTCATGTTACTCCTTTGGCAATCACTAATGCAATCCTGGTACAACCTCTCTCTGCACATCCAATGGACACTCCATCAGAATATACACATCTTCAAGGTATAAACTCTGACTTTTCTTCAGACTTTATAGACTCTGATAGCTTAAGTTCAGACTTTATACATGCTTTTTTTCCTGCTAGAATGACCATGAATAGTCCTAGAAAGATACCCTCTATTCATGTAACCACAGACAACTCTTCTCAACCACCTCTTATTTTTGTAGGACACTGTGATTTGAATCTTTCTTATGAGCTTGAGGTAAAATGTGAGAAAACTAGTCATAAAATAGAGATGCAGACACTGGTTCTGGCAAAAGGAGAGTTAGATATGAGAAGAAAGTTAGTTACTTCTAGTGAGCAAACTCTGACTATTGACAGTCATGAGATGTGTGATGTGAGAAGTAATGAAATTACTTTAAAAGAAAAGAGTGTCTTAGGTAACTGTTCCTTATGATGTTGAAGGCCACAATTATGTTCACTAAGGCTCTTAATAGTGAAATATATTCTGTGCATGGAGATGTTATCAAACAGGGTGCTTTAGTTCAAAATGATGTCCAACTTACCACCCATAGCTTTGACAAGAAGTTCATTACTCTCTTCAAACAGCATACAACTTTGGAATACAAAGTGGAGACCCTAAGTACTGTTGTCTCTTCTATTCAGGACTCTTTGACTCTGATTATGGATCATCTCTCTATCCATCATAATGTCAGAAAGGGGGAGAAAGCTTCAAAAAATAAATGCAAAGATGATATTCATCTTAAATCTCTTGATAAATTTGATGGTGATGGAAGTGGAAAGAATGACATAATTTCTGGGAGTCATAAGGGAGATAAAATTGTGAAGACACAAACTCTGATTCATTCACAGACTCTGATTCCTTCAGGGTCTAGACAAGACAAAGGCAAGCAGTAAACTCTAAGTGAAATAGATGATGTAGCACAATCAGAACAAATCAGGAAGGATGTAGAGTTAACAAGAAAACTCCAAGAAGAAGAGAATTCAGATAAAGTTGAAGAGAAATTAAAGAAGGATACAGAACTGGCAAAGAAGATATTTGAAGCAGAATATCCTAACATAGATCCAGTTGCTTCTGAACAAGAAGTGAAGAAAATGAATAATGGTACTGACAATGCTCAAATCCAGTTAAAGAAAAAGCAAACTTTTATTCAAAGGAAAACTCTGATCAAGAAAAAAAATCTGCAACATCTGAACCTGCTAGACCTCAACATGGAGGATGACATTGAGAAGGAGATGAGAAAGGGAGATGCTAAGATAAAAATGGTGTTGGATACTCCAATCTTGATGCTCAATCCTGATGGACAAATAATCTGCAGTATTTCTTTAGATGAAAGTATGCAGAGAGCATCAATCTATAACTTGAGAGCTGTAATTTTTCAAATTGATGATTCAAGTGATCAAATGAAGGAGCTGAAGGAGGAATTGATGGGATTGTTGAAGACGGCTGAAAAGAAACTACTTGATGATTTCCCGGCTGGAGACTTTTCCTACAAAAGAGTATGACACAAGGAAAAACAAACACTGGTGCATTTATCTATGAGTTTTCTGACATCATCATTGAAATTTATGTTTTATTGTACAAAGCATAAATTGGGGGAGATTGTTATATATGAAGAAATGATGTTGTCAGAGTCTATCCAACAGAGTCTATCAATCAGAGTCTACAGAATCAGAGTCTACTCTCCCATTAGAGTCTACAGAATCAGAGTCTACTTAGCCGACAGAGTCTAAGATCAATCAGAGTTTGTTAGATGGTAATTCGACAAATCAGGACTTGATTGAAGAAAGAAAAGGAAGTGTTTGTATGAAAAACAATTACCTTCTTGAAGCTATCTATTCCAAAGATAATGATGGAAATCGTATCTCTATATTAATTAGTCATTATCTTTGCAATATTTAGATGTGTAATTGTGTACTATATAAACACAGTTTAGGTTTACATTGATGTATCGAAAAATAAATATTATTCTCATAAATTAGCACATCTTAAGAACATTGATTTTTTTTGGAGAGTTTTTGTATTAAGTTTGTCAAAGTTAATACAACAGTGTTTTGTTTATATATTTGTGTTCTAGTTTCGATTGTTTGGTACTATTATATTCAACCCCCTTTTATAATAGTCTAATTACTGGGTAACACCTTTTTGCACAAATTTTTTAAAGATATTTGACTACACAATTAAAATTATTTTTAAAAAAAGTTGTGAATAAAAATATTTAATTAAAAGAAAAAAACTATAAATATAATAATTATGTGGTCAAAATATTTTAAAATACGTGTATAAAAAGTCAAATGACAATTATTTGAAATAAAGAGAATTGTTTAATTGTATATATTTATATTATATATAATTATAATTTATATATAATTTGAGATTAAAAAATATTATTTACTTATATTATTTTTTTTCAATTTTCTTCTTTAAATAAAAATATAATACTTAAATTATTATTCATAACAAAATTAAAAAAATAATATATACAAATAATTTTTTTACATTTCAAATTCAGCATAAAAGATCGAAACGATAATTATTTTGAGACAAAATAGTTACTTTTTATTTATGCTTTTTCTAATTCTTTTTTTACCGTGTTTTCAAATTTCTGTAATATTATATATATATATATATAAGTATTATTATATTATTAATTGGTTGTATTGCAATTATGTAATGCTTATATTTATAGAAGAATATTGTATAATGTCTTTTGGTTATTGTATCCTTATTTAATGTATATTAAATAGAGTTAATATAAGTATATTATTATTTTTAATTAATATTGTTTTTCATTTCTTAAAATATTTTAAAACTTCCAAGTCACGGGTAGAGAAATGGACCGCATCTCGGACAATGGAAAACCTGTATACATCATCATGGTTGGTCAGTACTCAAACTGGTCAACTATATAATCATAGTATTACATTAGGCTTAAATGTAAATTTAACCCTGTGTTTTCATCAATATACAATTCAAACTCTCTTTTAATATATTTAATAAATTTAAACCTGTGTTTTTGAACTATATACAATTGAAACTTTTTTAAAATAATTAGTAAATTTAACCCTACATTTTTGAACTATATACAATTTAAACCTTTTTTAAAAATATTTAATAATTCGAAAATTAAAAAAACGAACTGCAATTCCACGAATTTTTACATGAAATGAAGCCCATAAACAGATAGAACAACACATGCCATTCAATTTGGTTACTCATATTAAGAAAATTAAGTTCAGAATCACCTTCAAAAGTTGCTTTGATTCTCAAACGTTCTTGGTGTTTTTGAGACGTTCTGAGAATCAAAGCAACTTTTGAAGATGATTCCGAAGTTAGTTTTCTTAATATGAGTAACTAAATTGAATGACATGTGTTGTTCTATCTGTTTATGAGATTCATTTCATGTAGAAATTTGTGGAATTGCAGTTCGTTTTTTTTAATTTTCGAATTTACTAAATGTTTTTAAAAAGGGTTTAAATTGTATATAATTCAAAAATATAGGGTTAAATTTATTAATTATTTTAAAATTTTAGTATTATTTTAAAAAAAAGTTTCAATTGTAAATAGTTAAAATACATAGGGTTAAATTTATNTATATTATTTTTTTTCAATTTTCTTCTTTAAATAAAAATATAATACTTAAATTATTATTCATAACAAAATTAAAAAAATAATATATACAAATAATTTTTTTACATTTCAAATTCAGCATAAAAGATCGAAACGATAATTATTTTGAGACAAAATAGTTACTTTTTATTTATGCTTTTTCTAATTCTTTTTTTACCGTGTTTTCAAATTTCTGTAATATTATATATATATATATATAAGTATTATTATATTATTAATTGGTTGTATTGCAATTATGTAATGCTTATATTTATAGAAGAATATTGTATAATGTCTTTTGGTTATTGTATCCTTATTTAATGTATATTAAATAGAGTTAATATAAGTATATTATTATTTTTAATTAATATTGTTTTTCATTTCTTAAAATATTTTAAAACTTCCAAGTCACGGGTAGAGAAATGGACCGCATCTCGGACAATGGAAAACCTGTATACATCATCATGGTTGGTCAGTACTCAAACTGGTCAACTATATAATCATAGTATTACATTAGGCTTAAATGTAAATTTAACCCTGTGTTTTCATCAATATACAATTCAAACTCTCTTTTAATATATTTAATAAATTTAAACCTGNTATATTAAAAGATGGTTTGAATTGTATATTGTTAATAACACAGGGTTTAAATTGTAAATAAGCCATTACATTATTAACGACTACATAATCATACACTCTATGACTCCATGGTTGGTTCAGTTAAATGACCATGAGAACTCTAATGGCGTTGTAGTTGTACTATCATACAGAGTTATTTGGTCTTCAAATTTTATTTTCAAAGGTTATTGATCTTTTTTAATTCTTATTTGGATGAAAACCCTTACATGTGATTAGCTGCGGTTAAAAATTTTAATAGGTAGAATTAAACTAGACAAAAATTATAAATTAGTTTTTTTAATATTTGTTGTAACGGAGGCAATATTTAAAGTATTCTATATTATTTATTACCCATATATTTTGGTATGTTTACTCCTGTGAATTATACATACATATATATATAAGGTAAATATATATTTTATATTATATTTTTATTGAAAATTGATATAAATTTTTTATATTAGTTTTACATGGTTGAAAAATTATGTTAATATATATGATATATTTTTTTATGTAAATTTGTTAAACATGTGGCAATACTAATGAATTGGAAGAGTTATTTTAATAATAATTAAAAGTTATATATAATAAATATAATTTTATTTAATATATATATATATATATAATTTTGACTCGTGTTATATAATAAGTAAAAATTTATTGATATATGCATATTTTGGGTTTGAAATAGAATTTTATTTATATAAATTTGGTCTCCTATTCGTGTGTCATAACAAATAAAATTATATTTAATATTGTCCCACGATCAAAAATTTTAGTATTTCGGTTCTAATAATAATATAGTACATATATATATATATATATATGAAGAATTTCAATGAAAACAATTTCTAAATTGGATACCAATATGAACATAACATATAATATTTTGCAATGTTTAGAATTTTCAAAATTTTCAATTAAACAATAATCTCCGCAAAATTTAATCATATATATATAATAACTTTTACTCAAATAGATTCCAAATCAAAAGATAGATATTAGAAACTAATAGTATTAACCATTCAATTTTTACCTTTAATTTAAAATGAACCTCACCCGAATCCATCTCTACCCCACTGCTCCCTTCCCATCCATGGCTTGCACTCCCCCTCCTCATATGGCTCAACTTTCACCGTCTCACCGCTCCGCACTGATCCTTCAATCTTCCCACTTCAATCATCTTCTTCGATGACTCCCTCACCCCCTTTGTCCCTAATCTCTATGTCTCTCAGCATCTTCTCTCCCTATTCCGGTCATCTTCCTCGACGGAAATCATCTCTACCATCTTCCTCTTTCTCCATCTCTATCTCTCTCAATCTATAATAATACTCCTCTTTATTGCAGTAAATCATCGAGTTTGGTGGTAGCCGGAATCAATGATAATGGTAGGGGTGTTGAACACTAAATATACAAAATTTTCAATTATTCATAAAAAAACATCTCAAATATATTTTTCAATAGAATAATAATTATTTTTCAATTATTTATAAAAACAAAAATTGAAATAATTAAATTTTATAAAACTTTTACCCAAAAAAAATTGTACAACCATATACATGTATTATGATGTATCCTACATCCAATATAACAGTGCCCAAATATGAACCAAACAAATGGCGCGATTGGTGCGGGCCGTGTTGGGATTTGGGAGTTTCCAAGCCCAGTACTGAGGTTGACATTAAATATTACGACACTTTTAACGATCATCCGCTAAATTTGATGGGAAGTCCAGCCCAAAGCAGCTAGACAGCCATGACTCCTGCGCACACAAAATTGAAGTAAATGTGTTTATATATCTTTAATCGACACAAATCTACCATAGCCGCCGTAGTTGGTGAAGATCGTAAAACCATCAATGAGTTTTGTTTTATTATGTCTTTATTAAACAAATAAATCTGTTGTTTATTAAAATGCAATAGTCCTTTGAAAAGACCATTTTAAATTAAATTATACGATGATTGCGTCATAGAGCAAAAGTTGTAAATATAAATAGAGGCGTGTACCGTATTTTAGTTCTAACATGATGCAGTATTTATAATCTTGATAGTGTCTAACTAGCTAGCTTCGAAATTCTTTCTATATTCAATTATGCATTACCTGTCATACTAATTAATCCTAACAAGGCTATTAATTGATTAATTAATTAATTAAGAAAAAACGATGAAAATGCAGCCGTCATCCAACAAACTATTAAATGATCCAACAATATCGAATATTGTTTAAAAATTCTTACATACTCCCTCCGTTACATAAAAAGTGACGGTTTATAAAAATTAAAAGTCAAGCTGATTCAACTTTGACCATTTATTAATAATTATTGTTAGAAATAAAAATTATGAAAAATATATCATTAAAAAATATATTACATTAACTATTACAGTTAATTTTTATTTTTATAAAAATATAAATCAATAATATTTAATAAGTGATCAAAGTTGAATCAATTTGATTTTTAATTTTTATAAAGCGCCACTTATTACGGAACGGAGGGGTATTTGTCATGCGCAGTATAAGTTAACCAATGACAATAAACAATAAAGAGAAGGCTATGTTACGCTTACGCATTCTGCGGTTAAAACAATAAAAATACAGCTTTCGTTTCATGAAAATATTATACGATACACGTATATTATAGATAAAACTAGAGGCGTGTAGCCGCATCAAAATAAGAATCAAATAAGGTTAGATAATGCCAATTTAGTGTGACTCAACAATTCCAAATCTCATCCCCATCGACACCACCACGTAGATGAAACAATCTCTTCAGTGTTGATCATGTTAGCGTGACTACAGCTCAATTTTATATGACCAAATATAATATAATTCAAGGTCCAAGATCCAACCCCTTTAAAAACTCATGCATTGTTTGTACTTTGGTCACTGGCCTAGTTGTCCTAGTTTTGTTTGAAAGCTCTATGTGGTGATTAGTCTTTAGTGACACACCTAGTCCTTCACATGCATGCGACTCAACATTATTAAGAAAAAAACAAAGGCTAATTAATTATGGTTGGTTTTATTTCGCTGGCACCTAATTATTGAATTGTAGGTTGCAATGGTTCAACTTCAAGTAACAACTTTTCAACAAGAGGGACGATTCATATATGAATTATCACCATTTCATTCTATTAAAAAAACATCAGTTACATAACTTGAAAATGCTAGTAAAAAAGTCTCTCTTCTTTGTATTTTTGCTCATCCCCTTGTAATATAGAGTAATTTTAAAATAAAACGCAAATTTGAGTGAGTTCGATCTAATACATTGAGTTGCTACTTATTTTTATTCGAAAATTCGTCCTGTCTTGAGAAATGCAATTATTTATATATTTTAAAAATACAAAAGAAAGAAATTTATTTGTTTTCAGGTGTCTGGTTACACGTACAGGTTCAAATATATACAATTTGTAAGAGATCGGTGTCATATATGATTTACTAATAATTTGTTTATGATTGATTAAGAATCAACTTCTGGACTGGACGGACCACATTCAATTCAGTACTTGCACAGTTTCACTGGCTAGTCACTATCTAGCCCATACTCATATGATACATTAAAATATTGCCGATGCTTGTCGCAACCTGGAAAAGAAACTTCATGGTGTCATGCAATAATACTCTATTGTTCTTCTATATATACCTTAAAGGCCGGAGTCTTCTGTATGTAATAATGCATTTGTAGGTTGAGAAAATTTTGTAAGTGTAATATTATTGAAGAGATGGGGCAGTATGAGAGTTTAAAGCCTATTATAGTGATGATATTGCTGCAGTTCAGTTATTCAGCAGTAGCTCTATCTACTAGAGCTGCTCTTCTGCAAGGAATGAGCCCCAGGATTTTCGTGGTCTATCGACAGGCCATAGCCACTGTAGTCATTGCTCCTCTTGCTTTCTTTGCAAGGTATACCTTTAACAATCTGTCAATCTCTATATGACTCGATCTTATTTTTTTTAATCAACTTTTCTTGATTAATTTTTTATGTAGGAGCAAAACAAACAAAAGCAGTTTGGGATTGAGGAGTTTTTCTTTGATATTTTTGGCTTCTCTCATTGGGTATTATACTGATTATATTCAGAGGCAGTCTATGTACATATAGGAAGAGACAGATATATCATATGCAGTTTATGTAACAATGTTTTTGTGTTTATTATAAATCACAGGGTCACTCTTAACCAGAACATATATTTTGAGGGATTGTACCTAGCCTCATCCTCCATGGCAAGTGCAATGTCGAATCTACTCCCTGCTGTCACCTTTGTGATTACACTCATTGTCGGGTACAATTGTTTAAACATTCGTTCAGATGAACTCTATTGTTATAATTATTTATCATTTTGAATATCCATCAATATTTAAAACGAGAAACATGTCAGAATGATGAATGATAAAAAAAATCTCGTTTCTCGTGTATGGACAGATTAGAGAAAATTAAAATTCAAAGCAAGAGAAGCATTGCAAAGATAGTTGGGACAGTCTTGTGTGTCACTGGAGCTATTGCAATGGCATTTCTTAAAGGACCAAAACTACTCAACACAGAACTACTACCAAACAAATCTGTTTTTGGCTCTGCAGTTGACAATTACTGGCTCATGGGTTGTTTATTGCTCTTTGGTAGCAGCTGTTGCTGGTCACTATGGCTGATTTTGCAGGTATGAAATCATCCTACAGCTTATATATACTATTTCAGTGTGTTAATTTGTAAAGAGTACCAAAAGGATTATACTAATCGTGTTAAACATATTTGAGACAGGTGCCAGTTTCAGCTAGTTATCCTGATCATCTATCTTTGTCAGCTTGGATGTGTTTCATGGCAACACTACAATCAGCAATAGTAGCATTGTTCGTAGAAAGGGACTTGCAAACTTGGAAGATGGACTCATATCTCCAGCTTGCCTGTTGTTTCTTTTCAGTAACTACGATTCTTTACCTTCTTCACTATTTTAAACTCTGCTCTGAAGTTACTAGCTTGTTTCTAGTACTTGAAATTTGTTTATTTTTTAACTATATGAAGTGATTTTATACATGAACAGGGTATTGTGGGATCAGGGATTTCCTTCTATGCTCAAGCCTGGGTCATATCAAAGAGGGGTCCACTGTTTTCCGCCATGTTCAACCCTTTAAACACAGTAATCGTTACCATATTAGCCTCTATATTCTTGAATGAAGAGATCTACACGGGAAGGTAATATGGCTAAATCTTATAAAATTTCGGTTAAACATATATCGTATTAAGTGGTAAAGAAGTACATGTATATCAAGGATTACACCAAGATGAAAGAAAAGCAGACAACAAGTCGGCTCTAAATTATTTTTTCTTGTATGGCAAAACCAGTCTAACGATGATGCTATATTTTACAGTGCTGTAGGAGCTGTAACTGTGATACTAGGACTATACATTGTGCTGTGGGGAAAAGCTAAAGATATCAGAGTACTGAATGCTGAGAAATGTCTGAGCACACAAAATGTTGACAGTAAGATTGTCTCAGTTATAATAGATGATTCAGTAGGCAGAACAAGGTGCAAAACTGATTTGGAAGAACCCCTTTTGTTGGACAAAGCCACAAAAGTTGACTCTACAAACGTATAGCAAGCATAAACTAAATTATCATAATCCTCTGAGCTCAAGCTTTTTTTGTTCACCGGTCTATGAATCAAAGTTTTGTCTATTTGTACTCTTATCCACAAAGTAGTGAAATAAACGAGTCACGTATTGATGATTATCTTCAAACAAAGAAAGAAAACAGAAGTGCATGTCTTTTTGCGAAGGTTGTGATTATTGTTTAATATCTTAATTCGAAAAATGCATTCGGAAGAAATAGAAGTACTAAAAGATGCCCTCCGGTGCAAAACTGAACATGCATAAACAGATACCTACACGAACTTTTTACCGAGCAATGCCAAATAAAACATGATCATCGCCCACCAATGCCAAAAAAAAAAAGCATGAGACGCCCTCCGGGATGCAATGCAACTCGGTGGGCATTAATTTAGTTACCAGGCAGACAAATATCAACCAATCGCTACCTATGCTAACAGACTGTCTAAACTTAATTACCCGACAGACAAACATCAAGCGATCACCACCTACACTAACAGTTGTATAGAAACAATACCAAACAAAGCATTAATTGACACTCTCGAGTGCTTAACAAAGCAAGATGTATATATACACACACAGAAAACAGTCTAACAGTTGTATAGAACAATACCAAACAAAGCATTAATTGACACTCTCGAGTGCTTAACAAAGCAAGATGTATATATACACACACAGAAAACAGTCTAACAGTTGTATAGAACAATACCAAACAAAGCATTAATTGACACTCTCGAGTGCTTAACAAAGCAAGATGTATATATACACACACAGAAAACAGTCTAAAGGTATTGTAGTAAGAGTAGTATTTCTACAATACTTAAATAAAATTTAACTCAAACAGTATACGCAACATCACAGAAGTAGATGTCCTATTGTTCATGATATATGTGCTCAGAGTTATTCTGCAACAACTCAAGGGTATCGCTTCCAAGAGTTCTCCTCCCTATTATTCCTAAATGCACAGCATCCAATGGAATACACAACGATCAAGCATATGAGGAAGATGACATTGACAACTGCAACTCTCTTCCAGTCACTCTTGATGTTGTCCAACATTCCCGCTTTGCATGACTGACAGTCGAAGCACAAAACACTGGGGTCATTATCCCATGCCGCACAGTCTGAATTCAGTGCCGCCTCTGTCGTCTTAGTCCAGTTAGTGGGACTCACATAGGTAAAGTTGCAAGAATCAGAAGGCTTGCAGCAACCAGACTGCAGTGAGAATATAAATTGTCATCAAACATGATCTAGTAAAGAACTAGAGAAAATAATATGTCGAGCAACTAAAAATGTCAAAAAAAAAGACCAGAAAACCTGGCAACCTGCTGTATGGACATATAAAGTTAACCAAGTTTTCAAGAACTAACTAATAAATCAAGCTACAAGTCAAAATTTTAATAACAGAATATTAAGCAGAATCAATGTACAAAGCAATTTAGAGATTCATAATATTATTGATCGAAGTCACACAAACAAATACTGCTGGTAACATTGTTTACAAGAGCATACATATGCCATTAAGAGATATAAATGCTGGTAACATCGTTTGCAAGAGTATAGACATGCCATTGAGAGACATAAAGAAAAACATGCATGAACAAAATATCTTACATCTATCATTACAATTACAAACAAATCCCATTATAAAAGAGTATGATCTTCCCATTGTAAAATCCACATTTCATAAAGAAAAGCAACAAAAAGGAATAATTTAAAAATTGAATTAACACTGAAATATTCATCCTACCAAAACTGAAAAGTAGTCCTGCTATAATTCCGAAGCTTAATGCGGTTGGAAACCATAAGAGCGAATAAGAAAGCTAAAGAAGGTGATGTAGCAGGTCTCTATACAAGATATCATGCTATGGCAAACTGCTAAGAAATTCATGCTAAATTAAAAGTATTTGTGGTTAATACTTAATACCAAGTCACCGACTTAACTTTTATGAAACCAAAAGCTAGTGGGGAATTTTTTTTTAACAAGTCACTAGAGACAGAGGACTTGGAAAGGAGAGGCNGACTTGGAAAGGAGAGGTACAGGGATGGTAAGCAATCGTTATCCTGTTGGAACATTTCTCCAATGACTTAAAGAGTCCATAGACCAATTCATCTTCATAATATAAAATTGTCACTTTCAAATACGTAAAGGCTCATTTACCCTTTAGAGTCACCATCTCAAAACTTGAAAGTAAAACAAAAGGGGAAATTTGAACTTCCCAGCCATATACACATACTTATACATTTTACACACATATATTTACCTTTATTGCAATATGCTTTGTACAAAAGAGAGAGAGAGAGATGAGCTACTTTTAGTGGCACAAGTTAATTCTGCTTTAAAGGTTCCCAACTTTCTCAATTAAACTTACAAGCGGATAAGATAACAAAGCAAAAAAACATAACACAAATAAACTATATAACCATCAAATCAAAGAAACTATACATAATTAATTAAAGTTCAAGCCTCATATACACACATATATATAACTCAATACCGAAGATCTTACAGACACATACAGATTTGGCCTGAAAACAAACCTGAATAGCACAAAGTACAAACCTAACAGGCAAATAAACATAGAAAAGGCCACACACACACACACGTATTCAATATCTAAGATGTTAGTTGATTAAAATCAAAAATCAAATTCATATAAATTATACATAAACATGTGCATATTATATACAGTAAAAATATGCTAATCGAACCTATTATGTTAAGATGAAGAAAAAATATTAACTAATCAAGCTATGATATATCTATCATGTTACAATCCAATCGAATTCATCGAAATTCAACAGTATAAACAGATCTGGTGTACAAAAAAACATGCTACAACTATTATTTTCCAACCGAGAAAAAATATTAACTAATCGAGATCTAGCCTACATACAAAAACAGGTGCATACATATACATAAAATATATGCCAACAACTCTATTATGTTAAATAATCGAGATTATTAATTTATCGAGATCGGGTAAAATAGCTTTACCTGAATAGCAGAAAGATGTTCCGAATAAAATTTATCAACAGGAGTGTTACCGGCATCTTCAGTCATACTCTTACACACCTTACTATCTTGTAAACAGCTCTTAATCTTCCTCCAATTCTTATTATTATTCACTCGTTTCTGCAACCAATTCGAATAATCACCTAACTTATACTCCTTGTATCCTTTTCCCGACAAGTGTTCTCCGGCGCCTTTGTTGGTGACCGCGAACGCAAATATAGTGAAACAGAATAGCAAGACGATGAGTAGGAACATGATGAGTAGGTATGTCCACAGAAGCCACGACACTCGACAACACGCGCCGATGATGCCGGCAATGGAGATGAGCATGAGGAAGACGCCGATTGCGATGACTGGCTTCTCGAGGAAACGCTCGCATTCGGTTGTGCCTTGCCGGGAAAGCCAGATTCCGGCGATGAGGATGGGGATGGAGAGGATGAATGTGATGATGTTGAGGATTCCGACGAGATTGTTGCTGAGTTTCACCATATTTTTTTTATCAGTTGGGGGTTTCAGAAGATGAACAAGTTGTGTGTATAGGTGATGAATATGTATGTATATAGGAGTAGTACTAGTAGCAGTAAATTAGAAAATGATGAGGGCTTGAGGCGGTTGGGGCGAGTAGAGTAACGCACGCGCTACGCGTTTAGGGAAAGACGTTTAAATTTGGAAGTTTCGTACTCTTTGTAATGTTTGTTTTTTTGAATTTACTCTTATTATTACTTGTTGACTTGTTAACTCTTTGCGTTTACTACACAATATATTAATATACGGTCATGATTTATTCGGATATTTTTCTTAATTTTATTCTTTCGCCATTTAGATGTGATTGTTATGATGTTATATTTATCAATTTATTATTTCTCTCTTCTTTTTTTGACATTATCAATTTATTCTTTTATTTATTTAGATATAAAATTAGATTATTTTCAAAAAACTATCTGAATCATCCACGAAACAAGTCATTCTCAACGTCTAACTTTCTCTATATTGGTATACAAATAATTATCAGATAAATTAAACGGATTCTAAATTTTATTTTTTATTTTTTTGGACAAGAAACGGATTATAAATTTGATTCCATCGAAACTTGCCTTTTTATTATAGCTAAACTTAGATAAATTCACTCTACTTTATTCGATTTATATTCCTACCTTTTTAAAAGGGTATTATACTTTGGTGCTTTAGTGTATGTTAGGTGGAAATTCGTTGGGAGTTTTATCTATCTGCTTATTTTATTTCAGTTGCGCATGTGCATACTTCGAATTCTATCAGTATTGCCGTGTTTTTTATAATACCAAAAAAAATTGTTGATTGTAGCTTCTGAAATATACATTCAGCTCCAACAGCAAACTAATATGAGTATTGTATATCTGCAACAGCAGACTAACAACTCAAGGATAACTCTTCGACCAACTGTCGTACTCTACCCCGATCATTCCTAAGCATAGCAGGAAACACACAACGATCAAGAATACGATGGATAAAACATTGAAGATTGAAACTACAATCCAGTCAGTCTTTGTGTTTTCGAACATCCCAGCTTTGCACGACCTGCAACAGAAGCACACAATATACTGGGATCATTATCCCATAATGCACAATCGGTATCAGATGAAGCTTCAGTTGTTTTAGCCCAGTTACCGGGACCCATATACGTAAAGTTGCATGAATCAGAAGGTCTGCAGCATCCGGACTACATAGAGGAAGTAAATTGTTACCATAAATAAATAAAATCTGCTATATGCCTATATACAGAACTTAAAAACTGTCGAGTTTTCAACAATGTGATTATATACTGCAAACTGATATGAAAGGCTTAAGAGCAAATTATAAGATAACTAAAGATGCATATATATGGACAAAGAAAGAAAAACCTGGACAGGAGTAAGACGTTCGGCATTAATCCTACTCTTGCAAATCTCTTTATCTTGCAAACAACTTTGAATCTTCCTCCAGTTCCCATTATTATTCACTCTTTCTGCAACCAATTACCATAATCTCCTAGTTTATATTTCCCATATCCTTCGCTGGATAAAGATTCCCCGATGCCTTTGTTCGTCACCGCAGAAGTAAACATTGTGACGCAAAAGAGCATGATGATGAGGACAAACATGACTACCAGATACATCCTAACGAGCCATGAAGCTCCACAACAAAAGCCTATGAGTCCTGCTATGGAGATGACCATGAGAATGACGCCTAATGCTATGACCGGTTTATTAAGGAAGCTCTCGCATTGACGTGAAAGCCATACTCCGGCATGTAAGATTGGGATGGAAAACATGAAGGTGAAAATAGTTGATACTACAAAAGCAAAAGAAAACCGAACCATTTTTCTTCTCTTTTTTTTTGGAATTTTTTTGAACAGTTTTTATTTCGGCCTGTTGTTGGATGCGAGTACCGTGATGTGAGAACTATAAGGTTCGAATATGGAACATACTTGTAGATGTTGGCCTTTATTTGTAGGGGACAATAATATACAATTTGGAATAGAAAAGTTTCCTTCTCGGGATTTATGGCTAGGTCGTTCACAAAATCTTTATCACGGCCCGAGTGCCAACTTAATTATTTTTTATCTATAAAAAAAAATACCATCCCCATTGGATATACTCGATTTATATGTTAGCTGCATAATAAAATATAGAGTACAAATTTAATCATTGCACTCTTGATGGAAAACTGTTGGGAAGTTTTACAGTCAAGTGGACAAAACCTACAAACAGTCAACTTTGTTTGCAACAACCTTATATGACACATTCACCCATGACAATATCATCATCATCATCAATGAAGACCATAGATTTTCAAACACAACATAGCTTGCTGGTAATTACTTGGAGATTTTATCAGCAAGCATAGAAATACTTCAACAGTTGTAAAAAACAATCTTACAAATACCAAGGAAAAAAGATCAGTGCTACGAAGAAAGACTTCTTCTCGGTCATTCTGACAAGTTTTTCACCAACCATAAAATGAAATAGCATACTAAGGTTCAACAAAAGTGATAACCAAATAACCATTTATTTCTGGAATTGTCTTGAAGCAAAACAAAAACAAAAACAAAAATAACAATTTCAAACAGAGATGCCATTATGAAGTTTCCATGTCTCATTCCATGAGATCATAATAGATTAAAGGGGTCCTGGAAATATACCATTTTCTCTCTGCTCATTCCACCTATCAACCTGCAAAATGTAGAACAAGAATCAATCTTATAACCATCTTACATAATTATTTTCCATTCAGGAGAGATTAGTTAAGAAGAGCTAAAATGTAAGAAAGTCATAATCTGACACTAGAACATGAGATAATAAGTTCACATGGCCAGTAATATAATGTTATAACTCATCATTTGACAGATGATTGCTATCAGCCAGCATGTGTACACATACACTTATTTTAATTATTTATGTTTATAAGAACTCTATGCTTGAGACAACACTAGATATGTTAGAGATATAAATGACAAGTCTGAACATGTATGAGGATACAAAGCCGCCGCCTCTAATCAAGTACATGAAATTAGAAGGATAAACTATAATAGACCTCCCATGCTGAAAAATGTACAATTTAGTCATCCAATCAACGCACGGCAACATGTGCAGCCGTGCATGAAAGGTTAACCAAACAACTTTTAGAGCAGCCAAAATCACTCAACTAGAAATAGGAATATATTCTTGTAGGAGCAGATAACTCTCAGTTTTGCCTGCCCTCATTGAGAGATTAAGAAATTCGAAGAGTTCTCAAGTGAAAGTAACATAAAGATTATAATTCAAGAACAAAACAATAGATAGTAAACAGCTCACCCATTCACCCGGGCACAGGGAACGGTAGTATTTGGCAAACTTCTCGCATTCAGAAGATTCATCACCCTTTGCTGCCACACACCTGCAGTTTTTAATTGAATAATGAGGTTAAAATATACTACCTCCGTCCCACCCAATTGTTATCCTTTCGGAGAGAAGGTCCGGCACGCATTTTAAGGTGCATATAAAGTATAGTTCCATAACTTATTTTTAATTTATTTTTTTCTGAATAAAAATTTAAACACAATTGGGTGGGACGGAGGGAGTACTTACTAAAATAAGTGATTATCTAGAAACACTTAAAAAGAACATACCAGACCATCAATAGATAAAAAATTTAGCATAAAATTATTCACTTGCAAACCAGTTTTCGGTGAACTGATGATATAAACAAAAAAGATCACCTCACATGAACCCGTATCTTTTATTCTATGGCATGCCAGAATATATAAACTGTTTCAAAATTATATCATGAATATTATTTTATTTGTTAGATTGATATTGCATTCATTCCTAATTCAGGCATTCTACACAACTAGACTGCAACTGCAACTCCAACACCAGCACAAGACTGGACCTATACTTGCTAAAAGGCCCCATATGAGCAAATTAAGCAATGGAACTATGGTTGTGCTTCTTTGCAAGGACTACATTTCTTAGAATATTTACAATTCGCACTAATTTTGTCACTCGTTTCATACTTATCCTTTATAATCCTATGAACTAACTTTGATCATGTTCTAGTTCACTTGGAGGGGCTATCTAATCTAACCATCTCCGGTCTCCAAATTACATTAATCCCATGAGAACTGAACCAAAGTGACTAAAATTTGGTCTATGTCTGGGCTAACTTACTGATTATATATGTTAGAAAGTTAGATTTAAGAGCAAATCCAAAGGTAGTGTTAAAAGGGGTGTTGTTGTTATAATATAACATCCATAAAAAATAACTCACTCCAATGGGATACTATACTTGGATGCAAAATAGCAAAATGCTATAATTGGTGTTGAATATAGCACCAATTATAGATGTTACTATTGCTATAATATTAAACCCACAAAAAATAACTCACTCCAATGGGATGCTATACTTGGATGCAAAATAGCAAAATGCTATAGTTAGTTAAATACTTAAATATAATTTATTTGGTGCCATTTCTCACCTAACCATCGGAATAGAAGTTCTATTTTAACATCAAAATTCACTTTTTAGTTTCAAAATATAGCAATAGCAATACGTATAATAGCACCACCATTGGACTTGCTCTAGCAAGACAACGAAATGGGGATTATCAATTCTGTTAAACAAAACCTATAGGTTTATCCTTTCTTATGCCAGATGGTCTCTATAAGTCTATATACATATTCGTTAGCTGAGACCTGTCCTTTACACGTGAAATTTCCAGGATTTAATCATCTTAGCTAGATAATTATAGGTGTCAGCATCAGAATATCAATAGAACCAAACCAACTTAGCAAAGATTAGCAATTAAACTCTTTAGGTTGCCACACCTAAATTTAAGCCAGGTAAATTATCACAGGACCACACAGAGAATATTGCACACGTTAAGCAACCTTACTTGATTTATGCATGAAGGATGCAGCAACAAAATTATAAATTAGATATAAGAAAGAATGACGGGTGATCAGTTCTACTATAGGCTTCCATAAGCAGTTATCAAATACACCAATTACAACTTACCAGATCGAAAATTCAATAATTCTGAAGAAATATACCTATGAAACTCAATGTAGCGTGTGAAGCAATGTCTGCTTTGATTTGTTGTTGGGAAGCGGAAATCAGCTGGTGCAGTTTTCAGTTCAATCTGAAAACAACAGATTATATTAAGAAAAAAGGAACATGAGAACAGTGTACACTGATTGCCATAAGGATTAGAAACTTCATCATATGTTTGGAAAAGTTGTCATCATAAGGACTATCTTTAATATTTTTCTTCACATAATATTTATTTTGTAAGCTATTTTAAGGTATTAGATGCCCGTGTAAACATCAAGTCACCATAAAGCATTCCTTTAGGCTTTAACAGAAATTTCTCTCAACACAAATAGCACATATGAATATAACCCTATAACACAGACAAACACATCTCTTAGGTGCATCAAAGTACATGCTTTTTCCAAAACATGCAGCCTGAATATAAAACCTTTATACCATTTAGCAAAAGGTACCCATCGAAAAGTCAATAAATTGGATGTATTCCCTCTATGATTAATCCTAACGACAAATTAAAGGGCTAAATTATCTTAAATATCATACCAGGCATTCTAATAACTCGAAAATTCAATTATTTGAAAACACACAGATTACTTTACCCACCCATAGATATAATTCTTATTAGCACAACCACGACATAACCCATGATCTTTCTTAACCCTAAATTGTTTCTGATGAACATTTCACAATCATTGACCAACCAATAAAAAGAAAAACAAAATAATATCAAGAACTGATTTTTATATAAAACCCTGATATAATAATATGTTTTCATTCAAGATTTAATCATACATCATCAAAAACTAATCAAAATGTTGGTGTACTTCATATCAAAACACACACATAAACAATTAGATATCATTGTAATTGCAAAGAAATCAAAAGAATAGCAATTGAGATTGAAAGATTAAATGGGGATTTAGCAATTATTACCTCAGCCATTTGTGATTAGATCAAAGGTACAAGCTTTTAGAGTTGCAAATCAGCGTATATGAATTAATTAATATGAAATATTGAAATGTGCTTGTGATTTTATTTATACTGCTCTATTCGTCTTTACCCGACCCGGTTTTAGAAGAAAGAGATTAATGGGCCGCATATGATAACCAGTCCATCACTTAGTGTCCAGTTACTTCAAATAGGCTTTTTAAAGTTCTTTTACAAACCAGCTTATATAAATTACTGCTCCCTCCGTTTCATTTGATTCAGAGGGTCCGCATGTGCATATATAGTTATATAATTTATTTTTATAATTTTTTATTTTTAAATAAAAATTAAATATTTAAATTTATTTTTAGAAAAAAAATAATTTAAAGATATATTATAATACTATACTTTATATATCTTAAAATGCATGTCGGACATTCTCTTAATTAACAATCAAATGGGATAGGAGTGAGTAAGCACATAAATTTCAGTATTTCACTGATTTTTATCATATACAATATATATCAGTTTTTTTACGTAAATTTTATCTATAAGATTATTTATTATTTTGTATATATCGTAAAAATATTATATACACTATAAATTAAAATATATCTGAAATTTATCATTAAGTCAAAATAATTATTAATCAATCCTACATATATAATAAAGAGAAATTATTATTTATAACTCATGAATTGTTTTTTAACAACTATGTTTTTAATTTTATATCATAATTAACATCATCAATATTCTGTACTTTTATATCTATAAAATAATTTTGTATGCTAATATTAATCTTTTAAAATACAAACTAAAATTAAATATTAAGCTTATTAAATATCAAATCAAAATCAAAATCAAAAAAAAATACATCTTTTCGAATGGTTTTACATCGCATTTTACAATAATTTTATAAAAATATATAAATGATCTACTCAACCACATTATCACGCAACCAACCCGTATTTTGTGAAAAACTCCCAAAAAATCACAAATTAGATATAGTCAAATCTATCCATCCCTTTAATATATGTGAAACCCAGATTAACTTGGATAAAACACTGTATTTATTGACTTGGTAGTAGAAAATAATTAGTTATCACTTGAATCCTGATAAATCGGCTACTTCAATACAAAACTAGATCATAACTGTTTTTTTCAAAAATATAACATTAATATGGCCGGAAATACAAATCACAATGAAACAGTACATGAAATAGAACCAACACCCACATGGTTGTATGATAAAAGCATATGTCAAGTATTAGCATCCGATCCAGAACCGGTATGATGAAGCCGTATGATTATGTACAGTACTTAATTACAGTAATTGCTACCGGTTTTTAATTAATTTATTGATCATACTAATGCATGTTTGCAAGTGCTAAATAAGTTGGGACTGGATGAATATGTATGACATGTGTTGGTTTCGGAACTTTTCAGTCAGGATTTTGCAGGCCTCCAGCAAGTTGTGGGATGGAATATGTTAATGCAACATACTGGAAAACAAAGGATGGGCCCGAAGATACGAACGAGTAAAGGACATAATAGTGATTTTAGAGGAATGAAGAAACCATTCTATGTTACAATTTTGTGTACACACGTAGCTCAAAATCAATTTTTTTATTGATTTTTAATTTTAAGTCAAGGATTATAAATAATTCACTATTAATTTTGAAAATTAGCGCGGTTATACCGTAGGTCTATTCCCTCCTCCTTTCACATATATTAGAGACATGGTTCTCAGATAGGAATAGGATACCATCAAAATAGCAGATAACTCAACTAAAACCTTAGCTACATTCGAAAACATATTCTACAAGTCCATAACCACATAACTTAATTACTTAGCGAGAGAGAACTTTGAGTTCTTCAAGCACTTAAATAAATTTTTTAATTATTAATATATTTAATAATGAGATTATTTATTTAGTCCAATTTTTTATTCAGAATATGTTCATTTATATAACATTTATTTATCAAAGTTGTAGTGCAGATGTATATAAGAATCGAGATAAAAGCATTCATTGCTAAACCAGTACATGCACCCACCAATTAACTGTTTACTTTTTTAGAAAAGAAAAATTATATTAAAATATTTGTCATTCTCTTCTTCCAAATTAAATTTTTAAAAAAACTTCTAAGAATTACCTTTATATTACTATTCTCAATATTTAACTAATTTAAATATATAAATAACTAATTTTAAAATGTATATAATTTTTAAAAAAGATTTAAATTGAAACGCAGAGAGGGAGAGTACATGTCATGAGCGTGCACAAACGTGGTATAATATATACAGATGTTGTGTAGTATTGGAGAGTGTGGTCTCTGATTGTAGTGCAGTTTAAAAAAGCCCACGAAATTCCACTATCACGAGTGGAATTGTTATGTGGCATACAAATGTAATAGTAATAATGGTAATATTGTGGACAATATGAAGTCTCCATTTCATGCCTAAAAATAAGCCTTAAATCGATCACATCCACCAATTGAGCTTGCATCTTCTGTCATGTCTGTCTTATTTAAAAACTTTCATGCTTAATTACAAGTTAAAAAATATACGAAATAGTATATTATTATAAATAACCTATGACATCCTGTCAAAAAAAACCTATGTCATAAATTATTATTAGTATTATATAAATGAAATAGGTTTTCAAACATATAATTATTTTAAAAATATAAAATAATATATTTTTATATATTTAAAATTGTACATATATATATAATGTATGGTAAAATAATAATATAAAAAATTTTAATTGAAGTTTCTATATAATATAAATATATAAATTTTATATTAATTAATAAATTATTAGATGTCAAATTGTCAGGCATTGACAACTAGCATTCCATTAGTATTTCACGAACCTAATAAAAAATCGAACAAGAATATCATGCCCCGTGGTACCAAATGGTCCAAATGGCTGTCTATCCGCATCCACAATCCTAATAACAAAAGCAAAAAACATTTCCCCACTTATTGCACGCCATCAATATTATTTTGGCAATTTTAAGTTCCAACTTTGGCAACTACATGCCTATATATACCTTGCAGTAATGTCACAACTAGTACACACAAAACAACAGCCAAAAAAAAAATCTAGCATTTTTTTCTGATCTAGTTCAAAACATGGCGAGTTTAGGATCTTTGGCTTTCCTTGCTTTGCTTATTTCTACTATTGCCACTGTTTCCGAAAGTCGACCAGCGAGACAGGACCTAGACTTAAATTTAGGTAATGGTCTAGGTCTTGGACTTGGGATTGGTGCTGGCATTGGAATTGGTGTAGGCGGAAGTGGTTCAGGTTCTGGTTCTGGTTCCGGTTCCGGTTCCGGTTCCGGTTCAGGGTCAAGTTCAGCTTCATCATCAGGATCAAGCTCGGGTAGTTCAGGGGGTTCTGGTGCAGGCTCAGAATCAGGGTCACATGCTGGATCGAGAGCTGGTTCGGGTTCTGGTGGAAACCAAGGTGGCGGATCAGGCAGTGGATCTGGATCAGGACGTGGGGAGGGATCGGGAACCGGAAGTGGTTCCGGCGAAGGTGGTGGGTATGGATCAGGGCATGGCAGTACTGGACATGGCAAATGAAGATGCAAAATTGCAAATGCATGCATGTAAGGTGTCTCCTATATATTATGAATTAAGATAATAAAATGAAGTTTCTACTACTAAGTCCACTATAGTGTTTCTTTGTCCCATATAAAATAGCTTAATAGACTTTTCAGTAAGGGTAACTTGATCATTTTTTACTAACAATTATACTATATACTTGTTAGATTATAAGTTGTAAGTTGTAAGTTATAACCCGTGACTTGATAACTTATTCTTAATATAGATATTTTTGTTAATATTATTTGGAGTAATATAATTAAAGGATTTTATTTTAATAAATTTATAACCTCACAAATGAATATAGACCATATATAAAGATAAGTCCTTAATATTAGAATATCCAATCGTGCTTAATAATTAAAAAATTAATTATATTTTTCACCTCTTAATACACTTTGCATCGCATATGTATTTAACATGTTATTTTTTTAATACCTTTTCACGTATTTTCGTATTTTATAACCGTTATCTTTAATACCTTTTCTCACTAAATATACATATCAACGGTATGCTCACTTCACACTTCACAGTTTTAAATAAGCGAGAAAATTGGTTAGAATAAAGAAAAACGTAATACTCTGTAGCGGCCCAAAGGCTTAAATTAGGTCCTCATAGTCCAAACATTACTCATTAAGATACTAGCAATGTATTTATTTGAGCTTGAACATACTTCGTAGAGGCCTGTTACGATCAACGAGTACTATTTTCTATTTTCTTTTTGCTATATTAAATAATCAACAAGTACTATAGTATTGGGTAAAATTAGAATGCGAGGAATAAAATAACAATAAAGATTGGAGTGAAAATTTTGAAAAATTTGAATGGCAGAAAATTGTTTTGTAAAAAAAATGAAGAAAATATGTATGGTGGAAAATATAGTTTGGTTGATTAGGAATGACATGAAATAGATTAAAAAAATTAATTATTTATAAATATTGTCCTAAAATCACATTTATATAATTACTTAGAATTAAAAACTTATTATAATACAACATCAAAAACTTTTTTTATAAATATAAAAGAGTAAATTTTATTATTATTAAAATGTCATACAACTTTTATACTCAAAATATTTCTAAGAGTAAGTAATTATTTAAAATCAATTTTAAGAACATTTTTCTCTCAAAATTAGTACTTCCTGAGTAAATTATTAGAGTTAAGCAAACCTGTTCTTGTATTTCAGGAATGATAAGAAAGAAAAAATTTCTACTATCAGTTGTTACAAACTTTATAATTAAAAACAAATCTTCAGAAGTACACCAAAAAATCTACAACGATTCACTTAGAAATAATAACAAACTTATAAAGTAGTACTTATTTCTATAATTAATAAATTAATAAATTACCTTTGACGTGTTTTACAATTATTTTTAATTTAATAGATGCGCTGTCATTATATCCTCTATATAATTAGACTACAGGGTTAATGTGTTCGTCAAGGGATGGTTACCTAAGAAACCTTTTTAAGTAAATATATATATATATATATATATATATTATACATATCAAAATCAGATGCAATTAATGAGCGGTAAGAGCTGTTTGAATGGTTGCACTCACGTTTGATGACTAATCAGATACTCGTAAATTGGCTACGTATATCAAATGATGAGAATCAAATTAAACGTAATTCTAATATCGAAAAATTAGGTCTTTATATAGACGCATGAAGGCTTATGAGTTAGATTAGGGTCAGGAGATTTGATCTGAGATAAGGAGACCCGTGCATTGCACGAGATTTAATGTAGTTATTTATAATTATCTTGACATGGATGACTGCAGTCTCGAGCGGTTAGTTGGGGTGTAAGTTCGTACTAAATTTCACATGAATTCGAACCTTATTCGTTGCGTTAATATTACTTTATTAAATAACACTATTATACAATTAAATGATCTAAATATTATGTGGTAATCATCAAACGATAATAGGTTAAATTAAGAAACTGAACACATTTATTTAATTTACTTTAATATAAATTATATTAGTACTGTCTATACGAAGTTTTAACTAATTACGGATCATCCGTGAAAATTAGGTGAGGATTTTTGGGAGGACATTGAATTTACCAAGGTTTATAATTTGATTTGATCTGAATTATTTAACATTTTTTAATAATACATGTTTTTTAAAAATAAAATACAAAATGACCGAACTGCGCCTGTAAATTTGACAAGTGCGCACTCAAATCATGTATCAACTCTTTTTCTTATAATAATTCATAAACGATGTTTATACAAACTTTGGGATCTTTAGAGATGTATCCGTGGTAAGAAGTGCAGTAAAAAGTGTGAATCAAATTTAGTCTATGAAGATACAGATATTTGAATAAATTTAAAATTTATCGAAATGATTATTTAAATAATTAAAATTTAATCAATTTCATAAATTATCGAACATAGATCATCGATTTTTTAGAACAATTATATCGTATATATAATTGGAATAAAAGAGTTAATATTGTTTGGTCGTCACGGATAAAAGGATAAATTTTATATATTATTTATTATTTAATTTATTATTCAAGTTTCGATTTTTCATGAATACAAGATTTAATTCAATAATATTTTTAAATATTATTTGTGAATAAAATAATTAAAATTTATTTATAAATAAATATCAATAATGAAAATATATTAAATTCTAATATTAGAATTGAATACTTATTTTAAATAGTTTGAAAATTTGATTATAAAATTATTATTAAAAAAAAACTCATGCATGAGGTATAAACTAGTACCGGTAAGTGGTAACCGAGGTAATGAGGTTTGACCGGTGCTTCCTCCTTTCCTAAAATAATTACAGTTGCACAGTTGTTCCTTGTTCGCGTGATAATCAAAGCAACCAACAATTTTAGCATGTTTTCGTCTTGTACTAATGATGCGAGCGTCCGTCCCAAATATATTTATTTTGGAAATTTTGTATTTTGATTGCAGTATTTTTCTGGTACAAAATGGTTACTTTTTTAGAGTTTTCCGATTATGATTGGATTATAATTTTTAAAATATTACTTCTATTTCATAATTTTTTTATCTAGTTTAGTTTTATTTGTCAAATTAATCAAATTTTAACCATAATTTATATATTTATAAATATTTATAATGTTAAAAATTTGAAAAATAAATTTTAAAATAAAATAAATTTACTTTTTAATAATATAATTTTTTTTAACTATATACACACATAAGTGTAATCTTTAGTTAAAATTTGATCAATGTAAACATAATCAAATTGGATAAAAAGTTTAAAAATTAAAACGAAAGGAGTATCGGGGTGGCATGTTTTGATAATTGGGGAATTTTATCACCCCTAAAACATCACTTATAATAAATGTTACTCAAAATTCTCTTTTATTCTTTAGGCCAAGCATCGGTTAAACTATTTTAAGAAAAAAAATCTTATAACCCAATAAATTTATACAAATAAATTATAACTTCAAATCAAATCAAACCAAATATATCCCGTATATCCCGAATACAATTATATCAAATAAATTATAACATTAATAACTACAGATTCAATTGAATATATATCTAAGTCACTATTAACTTCGGGATGTGAAATATATCAAAAAATAAAATTCACAACATAAGTAGAATAATTTTAATGATAAGGTAAATTAGTTATATACTGTATGTGATTACAACCTTGTGTATTTGCATCCTCGAATAGATTACTAAAATAAACATGTAGGCATATAGCGAAAGGAATGAATATAGTAAATAGTATTTTCCTACGAATGTACGTGGCTGTATATACACTTTCCAAAATAGACCATCAGTCATCGACGCGTTAACGCGTAATAACAGCAGTGCTTTCCACACACATGTTTACCAATATATATATGTATATATTCTCCCCACACCTTTGTTTGTTTCAGCAGGTGCAGATAAACATATTAATCTCTCTCCCTCTCGTCTCTCTCCCTCTCATCTGCATCTCTCTCCCTTGTCTCTCCCTTTTTTTCCAGAAACCCCATTTCGTAATAATCCAGATATTATATTATATAATAATAATACAATTTGAAGATGCCTTCGTTGGAGGAACAATTGTTCCCATCTACACCAGGCAAGTTTAAGATAGACAGGTCTTTTCATATGCATCATCGTTCACTTCATAGATGTTTTGCTTCCACGTCATCTATGTTCTTGTGGGCCCTTTTCTTGATTGCTCTTACGGCGTCGTATTTGAGTTTCCAAAGCTTCGTTGATTCCGGTCATAAATATTTCTCTGCTTCTTGGGGCGGTATTCAATGGGAGAAACAAGTCCGTGATTCGGCCCAGATCCACCGGCCCAATGGCATGTCCGTACTTGTTACCGGTGCTGCCGGTTTCGTTGGGTCCCACGTCTCGTTAGCTCTCAGGAAACGTGGAGACGGCGTCGTTGGACTTGATAATTTTAACAATTATTATGACCCGTCGTTGAAAAAAGACCGAAAAGCCCTTGTCAATTCTCATAATATCTTTATCGTCGAGGGTGACGTCAACGATCAGAAGCTTCTAGCCAAGTTGTTTGACGTGGTTGCGTTTACACACGTCATGCATTTGGCGGCCCAGGCCGGGGTGCGTTACGCTATGGAGAATCCACAGTCTTATATTCACAGTAATATTGCTGGGCTTGTCACGCTTCTTGAGGCCTGTAAAAATGCTAACCCACAGCCCAGAGTTGTATGGGCCAGTTCCAGTTCCGTTTACGGGTTAAATGAAAATGTTCCTTTCTCTGAATCGGATCGGACCGACCAACCCGCTTCTTTGTACGCAGCTACGAAGAAAGCGGGTGAAGAAATTACCCACACTTATAACCATATTTACGGCCTTTCAATTACTGGATTGCGGTTTTTTACTGTGTACGGCCCATGGGGGAGACCCGACATGGCGTATTTTTCATTTACCCGAAATATTTTGCAAGGGAAACCGATTACGGTTTATCGGGGCAAGAATCGGGTCGACTTGGCCCGGGATTTCACCTACATTGACGATATTGTGAAAGGGTGTGTCGGGTCATTGGATACTGCGGGTAAGAGTACCGGGTCGGGTGGGAAGAAAAAAGGACCCGCACCGTACCGGATATTTAACTTGGGTAACACGTCACCAGTGACAGTTCCAACGTTGGTGAACATATTGGAAAGACACTTGAAAATAAAAGCAAAAAAGAACATAATCGATATGCCTGGAAACGGCGACGTTCCGTTTACGCACGCGAATATAAGTTTGGCCCGAAGAGAACTCGGGTATAAACCGACTACCGATTTGCAAACCGGGTTGAAAAAGTTCGTTAGATGGTATTTATCTTATTATGGTTATAATCATGGGAAGCCTGTAAATTAAGGTGATTAAATATTTTTTGGGTCGATTAAATTTCAATTGTTATAGAAATTTACTGGGGTTTCAGTTTGTTTTTTTATAATCTTGGTGACGGTAAAAAAGGGAGAAAAAGGGAGAGAAAGTGCATGCAGCCAAGGAGAGAAGGATGTGAGGAAATGGTAAAGCATTGTTTACCACATTGCGTGGGGGCTGAGAAACGGTGTTTGTTTTTTGTCCCCTTGGATTATAATTTTGCTGTTATCTTTAACTTGGTTGTAAAGAATTTCAAGGCAAAAGAGGGAGGTAAAGGATAAATTCTCCTATGTAATTCTTTTTGTTATTACAATGCCAATCATTCTCACTCCTCTTATCTGCTGCTATATTATTATTATTATTATTATTATTATTATTATTATTATGTCCGTCTACTACTATTTGCCATTATAATTTTAATTGCACAAAGTTAAAGAATTTAATTTTGTATTGTGTTAATTTCATATCGCTCTAGTAGATTTTTAACACACTACCGAAATGAATGAGAATGATTACACTAAAGAAGAAACCTACTTTTAACCGCAAAATTCAGACGTAGTAAAATTTTATTACGGAGAAAAAAATAATTAAACGTAAATAAATGAGGTTTCTTCGTAAATTCACATAAAAAAATTATTTGTTAATATTAGTAATTATAATGATGAATGTGACATTTATAGTAAGTAGTAGCATGGTTGCTCTGAGTGAAACTTTTTTATAAAACGGTCGCGTATATGATAAGATATGCGCGATATTTATTTATGTTAAAAAAGGGTGGAATTTAATCATCACAATTCACTAGTAGTAAAAGGTATATTCTTTTCTTGTTTATTAATTTAGTTGGAGCCAAATGTACACAGCTGTAAAGATGTACGAGTCCTTTCACAAATTGGCTGGCTTTTGGTTGCCGACAGTCATACATGACAGTATACAATTATTATACATACACGTACGTAAAAGGATTCAGAAGGATGCTGGAACTTTCCTTTGACAAACTGTCATGTTTGGCTATTCCCGTCTCTCACGGTTAGTAATTTCTGGTAAAAAAATCCTGTTCAAATAAATAACCACACCTTGAGAATTAGGGACGATCTCGATTCAGATCGGGACGATTTTTGAATAAAATCAAAATCGAAACCGTATATCTCGGTTTTAAAATTTAAAATTGAAATCATCAGTTTGGTGTTGGTTTGAAAATCTCAGATCGGTTGTAAAAACTAATTCAAGTCATAATGAAACTACCACGTGACTATGATAGATAAGTTTGTTTGTTAAGATTGTTTTGTTTGTTATATAAGGATAAGCTAAACAGATAACTATTGTATAGAAGGATAAGTCTATCTTGTAATCATACTTTATATATACAAACACAGGGCTGAACATATCAGCAATCTTTCCTGGAAACTATTATATCGGTTTCGAATTTAAAACCGTATTACACAAAATTAATATGACTTGTGGACTTTAAAATAAA
>QRFB01000214.1:85233-115895 GCA_008931105.1 Oenanthe javanica | reverse complement strand
ATTTTTATATTCGAAAATATATTTTAAAATGTTTAATTATTTTATACGATTATTTTCAAATATTTTATTGTTCATATATTATTTATATATTTATTTACTTATTTTAATTTTTTTTCGAATTATTAAAATTTATATAAATATACATTCCAAATTTTTTTATATATTTTTTTTACTTTTTTTAATTTTTAATTTTTATTCGAATTATTGGAATATTTTTTACCCACTAATAACACCACAATTTACTAATCAACATTTTAATTATCCACTAATTAGTCAAAATTTATTTACTCAATATTCACTAATCTACATACTAATTACTAATCTACATACTAATTACTAATCAACATATTATTTAACATACTAATTAATCATTACTTACAAACATACTATGAAATTACATAGTAATATCCATTAATTCAATAATTAATATAAAAAACAACAACTAATTATCTACTAATTATTAACTAAGTGATGAGGGTGATGACATATATTTCAAGAATCTAGATTACTAACACAAATAATTATACAAAGCACGTATATACACATGTAATCGTGTAACATATAATCGAAAATCACTTGAATGAGAGTAAGTGATGAGACTGAGACTAACCTTGGTGTTCGCCGGTGGCCACAGCGGTTGAGACAAGAGGGGGAATAAGCTGAGAGCGAGAGAGGGAGCAAACCAAGGAAACTAGCTTCTGCGGTTGAAGGCTTGTGCGGCTTGTGCGGCTACTTGATAAAATTTAGGTTTTAAAAAGCTGACCAGGAACGACGTCGTTTCAGTCCGGTCTACAAACTAGAGGTGTTCGCCGTTAGAGAGTGCAAACACAGGGTTTGATAAAATACCTGTGTTCGCCACTCGATAATGCATNTCTACAAACTAGAGGTGTTCGCCGTTGGAGAGTGTAAACACAGGGTTTAATAAAATACATGTGTTCGCCACTCGATAATGCATACATATAATCTAAATTAAAATTGCGAGATAGCTATGTTCGCCATGGGAGACTGCATACACCATAATACATAATCTACTATGTTCGCCATGGGAGAATGCATACAGCATACTAAAAAAAATTTACCCAACCCATGCAATGAGCTAGGTGTGTACGCCAAAAAAGGGGATTGACTATACCATCCTTGAAAATTATTGAACGTTTGTACCATTTCTAATAAACAAAATGGGTCAATGTACCTCTAATGAAACGGAGCCGCATTCAAACTTGTGATTAATTACCACTAATCCACTATACACGATAGTCGAGATAACCGAAACATGTAAACAAAAAGCAAGACATGTATTCGAGATTCAGGCACTATGTAATTGTATTTGTATATCACAAGAACTGCACTAGCTATGAATCTGTCATTTCTATCATTTCACCGTGTATATAATGGTTGAAATATTTAGTCATGTTAGTGATATTTTATAGCGAATAGTCATACCTCATAATTATATGCCGCAACATTTTCTTCTTGAAAAAAAGAATTTAATTCAAGAAAAATGCATCACACTTTACGTCAGCGTCACTGATAAGGTAATTTAACTGCCCTGATGCTTGTTCTGTTCTGCATGGACATTGTTAATCTTTATTATATTAACAAGATATGAGCATGCGACATAAATACTTAAATTTATAAATTATCTTCAATCTCTTTTTGGGGGAACTAATTATATATATGTGTTTATCTCTCTGTCTAGTGTCTATGGTTTTAAGTGGCAAGTGCATATAAAAGAGCTAGCTAGCTAGAGATCAAAATAAAGTTGAGACACAGAGAGAGATAGAGGTAAGGGAAAGAAAGATGGGAAGAGGGAAAGTAGAGTTGAAGAGAATAGAGAATACAACAAACAGGCAAGTGACTTTCTCAAAGAGAAGGAATGGTTTACTGAAGAAAGCTTTTGAGCTCTCTATTCTTTGTGATGCTGAAGTTGCTCTCCTCATTTTCTCTCCCACCGGCAAAGCTTATCAGTTCTCCAGTCACGAGTACGTTAATATATATAAATCCTCCTTCCACACACANCGGCAAAGCTTATCAGTTCTCCAGTCACGAGTACGTTAATATATATAAATCCTCCTTCCACACATACACGAGGCNAAGAGAAGGAATGGTTTACTGAAGAAAGCTTTTGAGCTCTCTATTCTTTGTGATGCTGAAGTTGCTCTCCTCATTTTCTCTCCCACCGGCAAAGCTTATCAGTTCTCCAGTCACGAGTACGTTAATATATATAAATCCTCCTTCCACACACACACGAGGGGGCTATGGTGCAGCTCTGACTGATCAAACCCTCACTTTTAGTACAAATGAGTAATTTTTTTAAGACACAAGTAACATTCAAATATTGGAGATAATTAGTGTTTATGCATCTAATTGTAGTATATATCATGTTTATGTCTGATTTAGTTTAGTAAATAATTAGTGTTTAAATGATATGTAGGATGGATAGGACAATCGGAAGATACAGAAATGAAGTTGGACTCTATCAACCTAATAACCAAGGCCATAGAACCATGGAGGTATACTTAATTAATTAGATTTATGATTTTTAACTACTTAATTCCAANTTAGTGTTTAAATGATATGTAGGATGGATAGGACAATCGGAAGATACAGAAATGAAGTTGGACTGTATCAACCTAATAATCAAGGCCATAGAACCATGGAGGTATACTTAATTAGATTTATGATTTTAAACTACTTAATTCCATGTTAATTCTATATAATATATCATTATCATAATTTGATCAATTCTTTAATTTTTAAGAAGGAAACGATGACATTAAGCATGTGATCTGATTCTGGGTGCAGGTTTGGAGGAATGAAATTGATGAGTTGAAGAGAACAATCGACAACTTGGAAGCAACCCACAGGTCCGGACGATCATAGTTGTACAGATATAACACAGTTTCAATTTCCAAAAAACATCAATTATCATTTACGTTATGTAGGCATATTGCTGGAGAAGATCTGGCAACGTTGGGCATGAAAGAGTTGAAACAGCTGGAGCGTCAGCTGAGGATTGGGGTTGAACGCATCCGATCTAAGAAGGTTCAATGATATATATTTTATTTTTTTTTAATTATATAATATATGTAATATTTGGTCAAATTTTAAAAAATTTAAACATTAAAAAGTCAAATCAGCCACCCGAAATGAGACGAAGGGAGTAATAATTACTATCCCAATTTCTGATTGATTAATTAAATCTTGAAACTTAGTTTACTTGAACATTAATATTTCTCTTTAATGAACAGCTAGCTATACACGCATCTGTAACAAGAAATTAATTAACACACATATATATGCTATTTGTGCGACATGCAGAACACATTCTCTCTGCATCTAAAACATTTCTTCTATAGGCCGGATATATAAAAACCCGGACAGTAATAATCTGGTATTACATAAATGGGAATGTTTACGAGATGATGTTTTTATGAACAGAGACGCCTCATCTCCGAGCACATTAACTTGATGAAGAGACGGGTAAGATTCGCACAAAACTAAACTATATTACTTAAATATGTAATTGTCTCATGTATATAGTTACATCATACATGCATGCCCTGATCATCTCATCTGGATAAAAACTCAGCAAAAGTAAAAATTTGAAGTGGCCTGTTTTCTAAATTTCGTAATTTCAGGTAGAGTTACAAAAGCATTTATTCGATAATTTATCATCATCATATATATATACCAAGTACATGCGTATGGGATCGTTGATGGTGTATATATATAGTTGTACATACATCTTTCTCACTATTAAGTTTCTGAATTTGTGCATATATACAGCAGAGACAACTGCAAGAAGAGAATGCACAACTGCAGAAGAAAGTAAGTCCATATTGTAACTAGCTAGTACTAGGCTAATAGCTCGTCTATTTTGCCTGTGCACCACAAATTGCTGATCATATATATACAAATTAATATATGTAGTTTATTAAGAAAAATTTACTTATGATTGAGGTTAATTAATTAGTTGCATGAACTTGAGGAAGCTGCCAATGCAAACTCGAGAAGCATACTTGGATTGAATGCGTGTGATTTATTTCAAGGGTAAACATACATACATATATATATATATATATATTCACCTTAATGTACGTATAAATAACAATTGTCTTCGATTAATTATGAACCCGCCGTAACTTCATACGTATAATGCAGGTTTGTCGAGCAGGATTGACCACTCGTCGAAGAGTACTAAAGCATGCACATATTCAAGTATAAGAAGATCATTGTGTATATATAATCAATGTGATGAAGCTTTTAATTTTCTTTGCTTTTATGATAATATTGTCTGCAAGTTCGATCTGGGCAGGTGCTCTATGTGAAAAATTAAAATTATTATTTATCAAATATTAAACAACACTAGATTATTTGCCCGTGTTACGCACACGGGTAATTTATAAATAATTTTTATTTTAAATTCTGCATATTTTTAATTTTATTCAAAATTACTTTTATTAAACTACTTATAATATCGTACATATCTTTTTAAAAAAATAATTTACTCATATTATATTATTTCTTTACGTTCAAATATCTGTTATATTTAAAATTTATTATTTTATTATGTGCATATCAATTTTTACGTTAAAACGAGCATTATGATATATCAATATTTGATATAGGAATTTGATACCTAATTAAGATTATAAATTCCAACATATATATGGATATCAAACTTTTATATATATATATATATATATATATATATATATATATATATATATATATATATATATATATATATATATATATATATATATATAATATGATATGATATAACTTACATTTATAAACTTACCATAATATTTCAAATTTTGATAAATTAAGATTACCATAAATATCATATATCATATTAATGGTAATTATTAAAATGGGTTAATTAATAATATGGATATTTTCCGAAACTAAAATGGATTATCCAATTGATCAAACTAAAGTTATAAATTTCATCCAAACCTCAATATGGATACCAAACTTAAGAAATGAGTTATCCAACAATTTATAATATATAGATTATTATGAATTTTTATTTTAAAAATTAATATGTAATTTTATAAATAAAAATAATAATAATAATTTTTTTTCCTCACACCTATAGCTCGATCATATGCACCTCATCCTAAATATAAAAAAATAATCATATTTTATGAATTTGATATATGAATCCTAAGATTTAAAATTTCAATCAAATATTACCTAAACATCATGAAGTATACAACGGCTTTGCATCGAAATTTATACGAATGTTTAATTGTCAAACTAAATACATGTATGTATATTGTACAATTTCTTTGTATCGAAATTTATATGAATGTTCAATTGCCAAACTAGATACATATATTTAGGTCGAATTAGACCAAATTTTATAAAAATATCTGAGTATTTGTAGGTTCCGTGACCGATTTTTAACCATACTTTTATCCGTATCGAGTATTTTGTCAAAACAAACCGGATTCAAATCTTTTGTCGAATTTCACCTAAGAATATAAGATCGTTTGAAGGTATTAAACTCAATCCAAATTAAATTTCTTTGAACTGTACTTTAAAAAAAAATTCCCAATCAAGTCGGACCGAATTTTCGGGGCCGAACCTGTTTGCGCAACTCTACGCGCTAATTGTCTGGATGAAATATTTAATAAAGTACTCAGATTTTGGGAAGTCACTTTTTGTAACATTGATGATAAAAGGAAANGATAAAAAGAATTTACGATTTACTTCACTGATTATTAATAATAATGATAATAGAAAGATTAGTAGATGTATAATAATAATTAAATTAGTTAAAAAATTGAATTCAATAAAATTAAGTAAATATATTTGAAGGTGAGAAATTAGAACAAATAAAAGAAAAAAGAAAGTAGTAATGGTGGTGTTGATTATTAGATTTGGCAATTAAGGAGTATCATAAACAAATCCAACACTGATCGAAAATTACAAAGCGTGTGCATAATAAGGTAACATAACATTACATCACTTTCCTACGTTGATTTGGAAACATCCTGTTCCACCCGTAAGGCCGTAATCTATATATACACCCACCCTTTCTCCCCAGGAATACATATTCACTCAACAAATTACAAATACATACATACACATTAGTTAAGAAATTAAGAAGACTATGGCAGAGGAAGAAACAATGAAATATCCAAGTGGATTCAGGTTTAACCCCCTTGATCAAGAACTAATCTCTGATTATCTTAAGCCAATGATTATGGGAGAACAACTCCCATGCAACATTATCAAGTTCAGACAAGTGTATGGCCCACTTTCTAATCCGTGGCATGTTTTTGATGTCAATGATCAGCGTTCTTGGCTTGTGTCCCCTGATATTAAACCAACGGAGAAGTTTATGTTTGTGTTTGTCAGGTTGTCGAAATTATCGAAGAATTTTAATTCTAAAAATACTTCGAAAAAGGCTGGTTGTGGGAGTTGGGTTGGCAAGACAAAGAGGGATCAGATTAGAGATTGTGTGGGGAATGTGATTGGAGAGAAAAGATATTTGGTGTTTGAGATCAAAGAGATTGGTTCTGCTGCAACAGGGGTTGGATTTGATTTCAGTAAAGTTGGATTTTATAGGATGCATGAGTATAGTTTGAGTGGGGTTAATGAGGGTTTGGATTGTCCTGATAGTATTGTTCTTTGTAAAATTACTCATGATTCTTCCAAGAATTCTCCGATCACTCTTAAGTCGGATACCAAAATTGCTAAGTATGTTGCAAGTAGTACTGAAACCCAAAAGAACAAGAATCTTGAGGATACTGGTAGTGTAACAGCAGAAAATCTAACTCTGATAGATAGTGTTGGTGGTGGTGATAATCTTGAGGGAAGTGGGACCTTGAATTCAGAAAGTTTGGTTGGGATACATAGTGATGCTGGTGACTGGTATGTTGGTGATCAATATAGCAATGATGTTCAACAGTTGGATAATTTTGTTAGGGGTTTATCATGTTTTGATGGCCTAGGTGGCGAAGATTTCTGTTTCGATGACTTGGGTGGTTTCGATGACTTGGGTGATTTCGATGCAGATTTGATGATAGCATGTCTGGATTCCAATCAGAAAGAAGAGCCGCTTGATGACAAAAGTATCAGCAAGCTTGGTAGTGGAAATTTGAATTGTCTGGATTCCAATCAAAAAGAGGAGCCACTTGAAGACAATGTTGGTGACTTGAAGACTATCAGCAAGCTTGGCAAAAGAAAATTTTAATTGGAGGATGATTCATACCAGGCTAAGAAGATAGGTCTTGAGTGATTATTAGCAGCAGATAGGTCAAGTGATGGATAATTATTAGCAACAGCAGCTTCAGTGAGGATGGATCAATGGATGTATGCGTTACTTAATGTCCAAACATAAGAAACTCAATATGATTTTCTTGTTCTTCTTTGTACTTTCCATTCACCCTCTAAATTTTGGAATTGTTTTGCATAATTTAGCAGAGTAAGGTATGTAACACACGAGATAGATGAATGCAATTTTTCTTAATGATTTTACTGGATTAGTTCTTTATTGTCTTTTGTTGCTGCACAATTCTCGATTTACTGTATGATAATTGTACTGATAATAGTAAAAAGAAGAAGAAGAAGCTCTAATTAGGATATTAATGATTATGGAGTGATGAGGATTTATGTGGGGGGTTTCTATTTTAATGAGCTGGGTGGAGATCTCTGTTTTAGCGCGATTGTCGTGCCCCCAGATTCTATAATAATGTTATGGAGTAATGGGGATTTTTGTTTTTAATGTGCTAGGAGTAGATCTCTTTTTCACACCTGTTTTGTTAAGAAGTAGAACAACTGGATTAGAAAAGGATGATCAAAAGGGATCAGAAATCAGATACATGTATCATTTATCCCTCTTAGTTAATAACTATAGTATAGCGAAAAATGTAGTAAATGTGAAGAATAGATAGTAAAAATTTAACATTGGAGTTAATCTATTGGATTTCAGTGTTTTGGGTACTCAATCTGAAACACCATATTTCCGACGTTTTCTTCTACATCACTCTAATGGAATCTATCAGATGTGGTATTTTTGGTCTATTCATTTTGTCCATGATTTATATCTCTGTTCCTTAACTGGCCTTGGTGTATACATCATCATACTCACTAATGAAATTTAAAATTATATTCCGGTGTATATATATAGCCTGCCTTTGAAATTCCAGTATTACTTGTCAACAGTCTCTGTAAGGAAAGTTGATTGATCTCGGTATTGTACAAACTGCAAAGCTTTAACATGGAAGTTTTGAATGTAGATATTTCCAACTCATTATAAAGTCTCCTTAGTCTTGGCCATAGACAGGCCACTGCTACTAGTATTGTCAATATAGTTAATACTGCCTGTACAAGGAGTTGATTCCTTTCATCTTTCGTGCAATTATTACTATTTTCCTCGTAATTTCCATGAAATGGATTCCTGATTTTGATGAAAGCCCCAGAAACAACTAGAAGTGAAGTTTAATAATAGAATCAGGTATGTTTGTCTTTCATTGATTTGGTATTTTGCCAGAAACAACTTCTGATTTGATAGTTATGGCAAAATTAGATCACCATAACTGGCCCCTGTGTTGGGGATCCTTCTGCAGCTTCAAAATGGCTACTTTTCATCTTACCCTCGACAAACCAGATTTGAATATATATCTGCATGTAGGATGCACAACTTTAAATCAGAAGTACAGTATGTTTGCGGAGAAGTGCCTTTTTTTTGCTAAATAGAGAAGTGCCTTTTTTGTAACATAATATTAAATGTTTGGATTTGTGATAATTTAAACGCATGACTGGTCACTTTTAGTGTTACAGGTTTGTGCTTATATGCGAACCTATGATGAGTATGTACATAGGTTTTTGAAAAAAAAATCTATTATGGTTGATGTCTCATTTACTCATTTGTTCTGTGTATAATAATCTGCTAAAAGTATTGTTACCTGGACTCGTGATATCACATGAAGGCAGAGCTTTGTTTTCGGTCTCTTCTTAGTTAATTATTACTCTAGTAGTTTTCATTTTTATTCTGATTGTCCCATGTTGTTGTTTAAACGATTTGCTAATGGGTGAAGAACATGCAAGTTCATTCACTTCCTTGGACACTTGGTAGGGCATGGCAGATGCACTTGCTGTAGCAGGATATTTGTGAGAGCAAGCAAGTTCAATGCTAGATGGGTATCCAGAAAAAATAACTATTTTTTATAATATACATTTGGGATACAAATGCTTATTGGCTTGATTTTTTTTTAAAGAAAAAAGGATTAAAAATTCATGATGGCGTTTTCAGAAATGACTAACATCATCTGATAACTGTTATTTAGGATAGGTTCAAGTGGAACACTGCTATCGTTGGCCATATTCCATTATTTTTTCATATAAAATGATAACCATTATGGAACTTGCTAGTTGCAACTCGTATCTCTGAGCATTCTCTTCAATTCCTCCCAACACAAAAATAGCATGGCACTTGCAACTCACCAAACACAAAAGATAACATGCATCAAAACTCTTGTAGATCAATCATCTCATCTCAATGCTACTCTTCCTTCCAACTATATCCACCCTATCAACCCAGATGACTCCATAGCAAATTCAGAGCTTGAACACTTAATTCCCACAATCGATTTCTCCGTACTCACCTCCACTGATCCAGCTCAAAGATCCAAAGCTATCCATGATCTTTCCAAAGCATGTCAAGACTGGGGTTTCTTCCTGGTAAACTGATAGTCAGACATCATACAGTTTATTCCTTTTTAACAAAAACAGTGAGTAATTTCTTCTACATAATCTTTAACTTGTTGATTGATTTCTCTCAGGTAATAAACCATAGTGTATCAGAGAGTTTAATGAAGAATGTTATGGAGGGTTGTCATGAATTTTTCAATCTAACAGATGAAGAAAAGGAATTGTATAAAGGGACAGATGTTCTGGATCCAATAAGGTGTGCAACTAGTTTTAATACATCAAAGGAGAAAATCTTCTTTTGGAGGGACTTTCTTAAGGTTCTAGTGCATCCAGATTTTCATTTTCCTGACAAACCGAAAGGGTTCAGGTACCATTATTCACCTTGCACTGATTTTTTTAGAGTATTGAACTTCCAATTTGATGATAATCCACATACCGACCAACTTGACTAAACTTTTAACATATCGGCTTTAATAATATACTAAAGATGACCGCTAGCAGCTAGTTTAAAGGGAGCCAAACATGTGTAGTATCATTGTGGACGACAAGGCTAGAATTATACCGGCTAGGCTATATGCCAACGGATCAGTGTTTTATGTTTTAACTCATAATGAGATGTGCTTCTAAATATAAATTATTTGTCGTTGTCAGAACTAGAGTTATATAATCAGTGTATAGATAGTAAGAATTAATGCTGTGTTTCCTGTTTTGTAGTATGATCTATTTGTTATGCACTTAAATTGATTTTAGAAATGACAATAAAGAATGCATGATTGATAGACAGTATATCATGAATTTTAAACATAAAAATTGAAGATCTATGAAGTATTATGGAAGTTTTAGGGGAGGGAGGCCACGGCCCCCATGCCCCCCTTTGGATCTGTCGGGTAGAAGTTCCGTAGGGAAATGCATCTGCCATAAATGTATTTGCATAAAGCTTACATATGTGGTCATGTTAAAAGCATCTAGAAGCCTTATCTACAAGGCTGCAAACATACATTCAAGAGTTGCAATACATCTAGTTTGCCAACTATAGAATATAAGTTTTGGAAACTGTTCACCGACAATTCTAGTCAATTCATTTCTGATTATTAAATTATTAGATCAATGGTTGGGATTAAACTTTTTTTAAACTTACGCTATATAATATAACGTATACGTTATATAATACATCGTAAGTTTAATTTTTTTTAATTCTTTTTCTACCTCTGTATTATATTTTGCAGGTTAACTGCACCTCATTTACACTAGATTTGTAGTTGAGTAGTAAGCTATACTATTTGTGTGATATTTCTCAATTTCTTCTCTCTCTTATTTCATATCAAATTTCAGAACAAAATTTAGAAGATTCAAATTTCATAACAAGTGCTTCTTCAAAGTTTAGAAGATTCAAGTTTCATCAAGTGTTTATCAAAGTTTCTTGAATTAGCAATGTGATAATTCAAGATCAAAGTTTAGAAGATTCAAGTTTCATCAAGTGTTTATCAAAATTTCTTGAATTAGCAATGGGATGATTCAAGAATATTATTGTTGATTTCGATTTGTTTGATTTTTATGTATTTATTGAATTGGTTTGGGTTTTTTTTTTATGATCATATTTAATTTGATATTTTTATATATTATTGAATATGGTTCGATGAAGAATTTTTTTTTAGCCTTACGCTATATAGCGTAAGTAACTGAGGTAAAAAAACTAAGGCAAAAGCGTACGTTTTTAATTATTTGAAAAAGTTTACTCTATATTATATAGAGTAAGTTTTTAACCCTTTCAAAAAACTTACTCTATATTATATAGTATAGGTTTTTAACACTTTTAAAAAATTTACTCTATATTATATAGCTTAAGTTTTTAACCTTTTTAAAAAAGCTTAAAATTTACTCTATATTATATAGCTTAAGTTTTTAACCTTTTTAAAAAAGCTTACGCTCTATATCATAGCGTATTTTTTTTTTTAATTTCTAATCTTAACCCTTGATTTTAAATTTCAATGGTAATAGATGAGTTGGTCTTTCAAGACACCTCATTTAAATTTGAATTTTTTTAAAAATTCAAATTGTAATTCTCTATTGAGCTCATAAATCGCTGCGCACATATCACACAAAGAGAGTTTTTTATAATCATGAACAAAAGCAAACCAAAAAAAGAGAATTAAATTAGCTGATTTATTGTAAAATCTAACTTACTATATAGATAATGTTATGACGTTATGCAGTGAGCTTGCACTGGAGTATGTTAAAAGAATCAGAGAAATTACAGGGGAATTGCTAAAAGGAATATCGATAAGCCTAGGACTGGAAGCATCCTACATACACAATTTTTTAAATTTAGAATCCGGCTTACAAGTGTTTGTTGCAAATCTCTACCCGCCTTGCCCACAGCCTGAACTTGCATTGGGAATGCCGCCTCATTCAGATCATGGCCTCTTGACCCTCCTCATAGAGAATGGTGTACGGGGATTGCAGCTGCAGCATAATGGAAAATGGGTCAATGTCAATGCCCCTCCTAATTCATTCTTGGTCAATACTTGTGATCATCTCGAGGTATAATTTAAATTTACATAGCCTTCGCTTTATAAGTTATTAATCTATGATTATGAAATATCAGGTTTTAATATATGTAGTAGAGGATCGTGTCATTGTTAAATTTGTGGCAGATACTAAGCAATGGGAGGTACAAGAGTGTAGTGCATCGAGCATTTGTGAACAATACGACTACAAGAATATCACTAGCCATAGCCAATGGACCGTCTCTTGACACAATTGTCAGCCCAGCACCTGCTCTAACCGATGGTGAAAACAACCCACCAGCCTACATTCCGATGAAATACAAGGAGTATCTGCAGCTGCAGCAAGGAAACAAGCTTGATCAGAAGTCTATCTTAGATCGGATTAGGCTACAAAAGGAGTAACTGCTTGTAAAAGGAAAGAGCTACTATGAAACATTGAGGCATCTTATCAATAAGCCTGTTTATTTGCTTCGTCTCCATGTATTACTTCACATTTGTTGTACTTACATTTTAGGTAAGGTTTTTACTTTTTTACATTTGTACTTACACTTCAAGTTAGGTGGTTTGGATAACCATTCCATAGCCAGGGATTTGAAGTTCCTGGCAAGTGTATATTGTCCTAGTTATTTGATTGCACAAAATTAAAGAAATGCAACTTCCAAACGGTGGCGGAACCAGAATTTCAAGATAGCTGAGACTCAAAATTTTAATATAAATAAAATCTTCTTTATTCAAAAAATTCAAAAACTCACCGTGACCTCAAAAATGAGGTTCGTGTTGTATGACCTCAAAAATGAGGTTCATGTTATAAAACAGAGAATCACACCTAAATTTATATTCAAGCGTTTGTGAACCTTAACATCTATTTTGTACCATTGTTATCTCATATTTTTATGTAGAAAAAATATGGATATGTTTTGTTTTTGATTTTTTAATACTTGAAATTTTCTTATACTTTGATTGTGAAATAAGTCGAAGGAACAATTCTAATATTTTTTTCTACTTTTTAATTGTTATAAAAATATAATGTGCCTTTCCAACTTAAGAAGATGACACTATAAACGGTATGGTTCCCCGATACATAGCATAGTCCAAGAGAATTCACTTAAAATCTTTATTAAACCATGACTGGACCGACTATTATATTAGCAAATAAACGTATTCATGAGTTTAATGCGCGGAAAAAAACAAAAAAGAAACGGCAATCCATTTCTTTCAAATCCCACGAGAGTAATATAATAGTGTATTCTAACCAATCATATTGTATAAATCAATTTAATTGAAAATTTATTTTAATTTTATTATATATTACTTCTTTGGAAAATTGTAATCAAACGGTTGTAAAATAAGAAGTAAAATCAAGAAATTTGTATAAATGTATAATTTTTTTGTGAGAATTGTAATTTAACTATCCAAGAATGGATAATGTGATATCGTGAGAAATAGTGATAACTAACACGTACTAGAATTGTAAGTAGAGACATTATAATTGCAAAAATTAGAAGTTACTATCTAACTGGAACTTTAAAATGATCAAAAATAAAAATAAAATATATTAATTATTTTGACTCTAGCCGGGACTTCAGCCTCCCTTAGCCCTTCCCCGGTTCCGCTTCTGCTTACAAGGAATATTGAATACCCATAAAATATTAAAATATGAGAAATTGCTTACCTACCCCTCTCATGGTTATTTGTACTTCTTGTGTATTTAAATTCATATCTAAATAACCAAACAATTTTCTACACTTCCTATTAATTTTAAATACCAAGGAAATGATATTTCCTGTAAAAAATTAATTCATATATGCAACCAAACAAGGGCTAAGATTTTTTTTGAATTTGCTGCGAGAAAAAGTACTTAAAAAGATGGGTTTTTTTTAAAAGAATGGACTTCCATTCTCAGTTTGAAGTTTAAAATATATTTCTATTTTTAATGACTTTCCGCCCCGATCCCGTTCCTTATTTTTAATAAAATTATAATATTAATGATATATATAGTTATTATGTATTGTTATATTTTAAATTTTTAATCCATTTTAATAATTTAAAATGTTTTTAAATTATAATATTATTTTATTATAATAATTTTATTTTTATCCTTTATTTAAATTATAAATTACTATTTAAAATATAGTATAAAATAAAAGCAAATATTATATATTATAAACTTTTAAATTAATTTTTATTAAAAAATATAAGATGAAATATAAAATTTTCTTAAAAAAAAGAAGAAAATCAGATTACTAGCGGGGATTCCATTCCCTATTCAGGCGNAAAATTAAATATTATATATTATAAATTTTTAAATTATTTTTTATTAAAAAATATAAGATGAAATATAAAATTTTCTTAAAAAAGAAAAAGAAAATCAGATTACTCGCGGGGATCCCATTCCCTATTCAAGCAGGGATCGGAGTGAAAATTAATCTCCCTTCGAAAATTGGAACGAGTCTGGAAATTGAAACCAATACCCATTTTTAGATACATTTGGATGAGATTAATTTATGTTAGTGCCGTTTGTTTTATATGTTATTTATAGATTAAAAAATGTATAATTAAGGTTTCATAAAAAAAGTATAAACCAAACCAAACATAACCGGTATATACCGCTCAAAGCGGTGTATAGGGAGGGTGAGATGTACGCAGACCATGTCCCTATTCGAAAAGAGTAGAGAGGGTGTTTATATGAAGACCACCGGTTTAGTGCATGACAAAATATAGTGAGTGTGATATATATATACAACAATCACTACTCATATTCAAAATTATATATATTAATATAATAATTCGAAAACTAATAAAACAATTTATATAGTCAAAATTATAAAATATAAATGAATTTCGAGAGTGAAGAGAAACATGTACCTTTTACCCATCTAGTACATGTATATCAAACTCAAAAAATAATTGAAATATTACCAAATGTTTGTAGAACTTTTGAATCATTGATGACGATTACGTAATAAACTCTGTGAATTATTAAAACCAACCATATCCCAACTGCTTTGTAAATGATCACGCACGGTTGATAGTCATCCGTTTATTGTAAGATACGGGCGTGTGTCGTCTTTTATAATTTGTGTTTGTCACAAACTCTATGATCACCATCTGTAAAACGTACACTAGGGGTATCCGGAAACAAGGCAATGAAGAGAGAATGATGTGGGGTTTATGGACGAGCGGTTATTTCTTTTATAGATTAATGTAACATAGGAAGATGATCGAAAAGCAACCCCGCAGAGTAACCGATGACAAACATATTAGAACAGATTCCAATTTGCAAAAAAAAAAAGTATAATTAAGGTAAATCAAACTGTCCCAATTGTTCTTCTTAAACTTACTTTTAAGTGTATGTTTATGAAATTATTTTCTTGACGAGTAACGTACTACGCTTTCACATCATTAATGCAACTATAATAAAAAAATCAAATCAGATCAGATGAAGATAAGAATTCATGATCTTCTTTTTAAAAATAATCCTCTCCTGCCCGATCCCGCAAATACAAGTCGGAAATTTGGAGATTATTTCAATATTTAGAAATTTTCAAAGGGTTTAAACTTCCTCCTCGCTTTAGAAAGCCCATAGGGTATGCCCCCCCACCTCGATATACTTGATCCCCTCCCCTGTATATATACGGAAAATTTTATTAGAAATGAATAAAATTTGTATGCAGACATTGGTATAATTTTAAATATTCGATACATTTTATTAATCTAAAATTTTATTATGTTGACTTGAATTGGCACTTTAGACATGTTAATAAAATTTAAATAAAATAATATATATTTATGATTTATTCAATTAATTTAAAAAAATGAATTAAATATTGTTGAAAAACCAAAAAGTCTTCAATTTTCTGCACGTCCCATTCGAAATGAAGACACAGAAAAAAAAATCATCCCAACGAAAATCGGATCAGGTTCGGAGATTAGTTCCCTAACCTGAAGTGATCATTACCCATACCCAAAGTGATTCTCATTTTGGTTTTCAGTTGGTTCGCACTAGGACTCTATACATATATGCCAATTAAGTGTGATCATAAAAAGTGTGAGAATTTGAAGGAAAACAAAAGGAAGTTTAAATTAATATGTATATGTCCAAATTGATAACATACCTCGACTAAAATGAGCTATTGGCCATTTAAGCCCTTGTAAATTCATGGGTAATGTATCATACCCAATAATTTACAAATATACACAGTTCCTGGTCACATTTTAGTTGGTAACTCTGAACACAGTATCACCATCCGTGCTTCTTGCAACTGCTCTAGATTTTTTTCCTGTTCGCGAAAAAAAAATTATAGGGAACATATGATTAGCAACAATCATTTGTCAAGAACCACCTTCCATATTAGAAATACCACCATATATCTCCATTAAATTAGACTTACACAAGTTTTACATAGCCATAATCAGAACTGGTTTTACATTAATTATGCAGCATATGCTCCCCTCCCTCCCTAGAACACTTAACAAGTTGAGAACAAATAAAGGAGAATCTTCTTGAGGTTCCCACAGTACTAATCAACTCTGAAACAGAGCTGCTAAATTCCCAGAAAGGATGGAGTGTAGGACATGACAAGATAAACACTGCTGTAATAATGCAGACAGCAATGGTGAGAATCTTGTTCAGATAGATGACCATATGAAGTTGAATCCCCACGACATATTTCTCCACTACAAAATGATCCAGCCAATGTAACATCCGGAAAATTCTCCAAGAAAGGAGAGCTTGCTACATTAGCTTCTCCAAGTGGCTTACCACGACTGATGCGAGAAAATATCATAGCACCAAAGATTTTCCTATTTTCGCCATTAGCAGATCTATTTATCTGACGGTCAGAACATCCGTCATCACAACTTTTCTTAAAGTCTCTAAATTTTTCATAGACGTGTCTAAGAGAAGACAATGTCATATGGGAGTCTGGCTGAAAGAAACGGAAACAATTGCCAATTTCAATACCGCCGTCACGAACAAACAGGTACTGCTCATCATTCCTATGAAACAAAAATATGACACTTTCATTTAAAGTGTAGAGAAAAGAAGAGAGTACAGTCTGAACACCACACTTGTAAAACTAAAGGGTAGTCAAAAAACAAGTCACGATATAGTATATGTTCATGTGCTTTGCATAATTAAATGAGACGGGTCTAAGAAGTTAACAGTCCTATATCTAAGTAAATAATCTCTATCTAGTTTGGTGGTTAGGCAACTATGCAAGTATAAGGTTTGATTGGACTTTTAGGGCCCTCTTTATATTCAAAGTGGCTTCGATCTCTTCCCTTGTGTCTTTTGTTGCGTTGCAACACTTTTTTTTTCTCCAAAACTTAACCTCAAAAGATGTTGCTCCAAATTCCAATGTTTTTATCCTATAATGAACTTTCCCCCGCAAAGCGTGCATTTTACTTGATCATGGTTTCTAATTATTGACGGATTGGCGAAAAAAATAAATATCCAACACTAATCAATTGATAGTACTTTTCTTTTGGGATCCTTCTGATGGATCATAATCTGAACTTTACATATTATTACCCATCATTCTAAACCAAGTGCACATAAAGCAAATATGTATATTATATGAATCATATAAATTATATATTACATATATAATATAGACAAAGGGTTAAGATAAGAACTACTTCTCCAAGAACTAATAATAAGAATGGTCATATATTTACACCATTATAAGAACAATTAACAATCACTATTATATAAAATATGCAGTATGTCGTGATGAGGGACGAAAGTAAAAATAAAAGGATTCTTTTATTTTTGTTAGCCAATAGTTTAATTATATTTATTGTATGGAAATTAGTATATGTATTTATACGTGGGGCTAGTTGTATATTTAATATGTAGAAGGTTATGTATAAGCATATTACGATCCATATTTATTTATCTCTTTTGCGGTTGGGAAACCCTTGGGATACTGGATTATCTACAGTTAACTCACCCAAGTTTATCCTTTTATTGTTTTTATCTCATAAATCCATGGGTCAAAGTCCATTAGGTTACGAATTTAGGGTTTATATTCAGTATTTAAACATTGTAATCCCCACATGTTATTTTAGACTTGATTATTGAGATATTAGCAAATATTGAATTGATCCATCCTATCTTTTTTAATTTTTCTCAGAAATCCATCTTTTTTAAATCTTAGCATGTATCACATAATTAGTATTAATATTTATGTAGTATATACGTAGGAAAGAAACTAATAGAACTATAAATTTAAATAATCTAAACAAAAATGTGGTTTTTCCGAGGCTTTTACTTAATAGTTAACCTTGCTACAACTAAGCTAAAGTGGCCAGCCCTCGGGCCGATCATCCAATGCACTACTCTATTCAAAGTAACTAAACAAAACTAGAAGGTCACATTGCAATGCTATGCAATAACAAGTCCAATGCAATGCTATTAGAGGTGCTATTTCTATAATATAACATCAATCATAGAACATAACACTTTAATGCAATGCTATAGGAGATCCTAAAATAGAAAAATGTTATACTTGGTTCTATATTTAGAACCAAGAATAAATGTAGTTATAATTGCCACATAGGCATGCAAGTGGAAAATTAGAGGGAAATGAATATAAAAAACATATATTTTAGCAAATTCAATACTATACTTTACATTTTTGGTTGAAAAACTACTTAATTTTACATCTATTGGTTCTATTTTGAAACCATGCATTGGAGCATGAAATCTATTTTAGCATCAAAATGTACTTTTTGATTTCATATTATAACAATAACTACATCTATTTTAACATTAGTATTGGACTTGCTCTAACTGGCATGAATATTTTACGGCTTAGCCCCTAGCCGTCAAAAATATGTCCAACAGAGTAACTAAATAAACGATGAGGATGAGGCGAACACGAGCCTACCCTGGGAATGCACTCAAAAACTGTACTACATAGCACAATGGAGGTCCGGTCAGATACATGAATGATGAATCTAAAAAGGTCTTTTAAATGGGTTGACTTGAGAAGCCGACTGACAATACCATGCGGCTTCACAAGACCGCAGGGCAACATTTCACCACCATAAGCCATAATATATGGCAACCAATGCGCCAAAGGCTTTTTGCGCAATATCACGACATCATAACAACAATGATTGCCCTTTTTTCAGGACCTCGACTATTTATTTGGTAGGTTTAACCAGTGTTATTAAAAACGCTCTTAAGCTAGAATCCCCCCGGAGCGCACCAGAATTGTATCATACTAGTGGAGCGCATCAATGTGCAAGAAACGCTAGCTTCACGCACCAGAATCGTATCGTACTAGTGCAGCGCATCGATGTGCAAGAAATGCTAGCTTCACGCGCTGAAGCGCGGCGCGTGTGAAGCGCGCTTTGTTATGTTTGACCCATGAAGTTTGACCGAGTTAAAAAATATATACACACGATGCACACAACATACCTTATATAAACCCGGAAACCCTAATTATAAAGAAACTCAGCAACAGCCGCACACAACTACCAATTATAATCTCCAGGTATCTTCTTCATCTTTCTTCTTCTCTGATGTATATATGTATGTATATACATATATGCTATTTGAGAGGCGGTTGTGTTCAACTACTGTGCGTGCATATATAATATATGTATCAATACCTACCACTGCTACTTGTGTATATATTTAATATTTTACTTTATTATTTCTATTTCTATTTAGTATTTAATATTTAATATTTCTATTTCTATTTCTATCAACTGTTTATTTCAGTTTTTTTTAAACAGATTATTTCTGTTAATTGTAGTTCAAATGGCTGATTCCAATGATAGTAAAAAGGACCCAGCATGGAAATATGCAACTCTATGTGATCCCAATAAAAGAGAGCAAATGAGGTATAATTTTTGTGCAAAAGTTACAACAGGTGGAGTATTTCGAATGAAGGAGCATCTTGTTGGAGGCTTTCGAAATGCAAAGGCTTGCACGAAAATTGTGGAGGATATTAGAAAGGAAGTCAAGGATTACATGGAATCAAAAAAGAGGGTGAAAGAAACTTGAAATTTAGATGATTTTGAAGCTGAAAATTCAGATGACGAAGTGAGAGTTACATGGCCTCAAGCATCCGTAAGGAGTACAACTTCTTCCTTAAAATAGACAACTAGGAAAAAGGGACCTATGGATGTTTACTTGACACCCGACCCGGAGCTTGTAGTAAAGAAAAGAAAAGGAGTGCAGCCGAAGATTGATGAAAATGATGGTGCAAGAAAGGAGATAAGAAAGAGAGCTTGCAAGGCATTTGCAAGATGGATGTATGACGCGGGCATTCCTTTTAATGCCGTCAATCATCCAAGTTTTGCCGTGTATGTTGAATCTCAAGGGCAGTTTGGACAGGGGATAAAACCACCTAGTTATCATGAAGTCAGAGTTCCTTTATTGAAAGAAGAAATTGAGGAGACTAAAAATCTGATGAAAACTCATGAAGTAGAGTTGGTGAAGAGTGGTTGTTCTATTATGTGCAATGGATGGGAAGATAAAAAGCATCGGAGCCTCATCAATTTCTTAGTCAATACTCCTCGAGGTAGTTTCTTTCTTGAAACAGATGTCACACATTCACTAATATCTTTCAAAAATTCATCCTTGAATAGTTCCTATAATTTAAATAAGCTAAAATTAATATTTAAGACATAAAATTATTAAAATTACTATGTATATTTAATCTACAGAAGAGTTACGATTCATGTATCCCATTCGGAAACACAATAATAGGATGGAATAAGTTATACTTCTTAGAAGAAGGAAAAGAACAAACACCATATTCAATCCCTTCTAACTAAATGTGATATTACCGTCTTCATCTGTAAGAGTGGGACTGCTGCAACTTTCAATCCCGGTAAAAACCCAACAGTCAAACAAATGACTCGCTTCTGAGGGACATCACTCTCATTATCAAAAAAACTGGCTGAAGGTGATTCCCCTGAATATACTTCCCACTGAATCTGAAACAAGGAGAACATGTGATAAAAGAAAAGTAGCATTCCTTTAAAGCTGATCAAAAGGCACAAATATAAGTATATTTATGAATAAAACTAAAAACAAAAAATTTGAAAGTGATTGCAAACCTCTTTGAATTCATTTGTAATTGCATTCCTTCCGATTAGTCCAATAGGTGCTGTGTAAATAATTGGTATTGCTGATCCTAATTTCTTAGTAATCTGCACATTAATATCCTGTCACTTATCCGCCTAAAACAACTATTACAAAATCAACTAAACACAATTAGGAATAGGCATACCAACTTCCGAGCCTCACGTAAATCAAGAGAAGTGACGGTTACAATTGCGAGATGAGGCCTAATGAGCTCAGCAAAAACCTTGTTGAATACCTCCTCTACTGCTTCCTAAACCAATTTCAAAACATAAATACAGGATCACGTAACAGATAACATTATACTAACAATATTATCATCAAGGATACCAGTAGAATTTCCATATAAAATGCCGTTTATATAATTAATTTGTTAATTATACATAAAATGAAATTTACTAACACATAAGATAGTGAGTGTGTGTTTTTGTGTGTGTGTGCGTGAGAGAGAGAGAATAGACGAACCTCGAGAGAAGGATTGCTATAGTGAGCAGAAGAGAGCTTGGGAGTGTAGAGAACAGTATCACATACATGACTTCAAAAGCGGCTAACGCAGGCAGCGGATGCGAAAGAAGATGAAGGTAGTCTACTTAAGACGTTGCGAAGAAGATCTTCGCCGATCACATCGATGCTTACATCCATTTTCCCCTCTTTCCTTCCCATCTCCATTTTTAAACCCTAATTTCCCAGTATCACAGCAATAATATTTCGCTTTTATTTTCAAAACCCTCATAAAACAACTGTCAGAGTCAGATTAACGATTATGCAATGTCACCTTTCTCTCTCTCTATTTTCCCCCTTCTTTTTGTTATTTTGAGTTAATTATGCAATTTTACTTTTAAATCATCAAGAAATGGTAATAGTCAACTGATATCATTATTGCAACAAAAAAATAAATTAAAAATTAAAAATATTTATATTCTGAATTTTGCACAAAATATAAAGTGGCCGTATTATTTACATTATGTTTTATATATATTTCTTCAATTATTCACTCTTTAAATTTTATTAGTGAATAATTTTCTATATAATTTAAATTATTATATGTATTATTAATTTATTGTACGCTTTGATTTTTATTATAACTCGTAGTCGAAAAATAATTATTTTTTTAATTTGACTTTTTTTCTAATTAAATATTTGTTATTGATTATTTAATTTTAGGAAGTATTTTTCGTACCTTTGAACTTTATTTTGTAAAATGCGATAATGATATTTCAATAATGATGTAATTTCATATTCATCAAGATTTTCGAACTATTTATTTAATCAGTATCAATTTTTTTCATCGATTAGTATTACTTTTGAAGTCAAATTTTTTCTTTTATCTTTCAATTTGGAAAGGGCCTTATCCAAAATATTATCTTCTTCATGAGTATACAAAGTTTTCTAAATAAATTATTGGTGGAGTAGTGGTTAAGACTATACATTTTTTTTATAGCGGTAACTCTAACTTTCTAACTCGGAATCAAGACTTTTAATATTTTTAGATTTTTCTCATTAGAATGTATAAACTTTATGAGATAGTTCATCGATTACACTATTAAATCTCGTTTCTATGTCGATGATGGTTTCACCTTCATAAAGTTTGAAATTCTCGTATTCATGGATTAAAGTACCTATTCGAAATTTCTTAATCTTTTTTTAAAATAAATTTTTAGAATACTCATTGGTATCTGTATAGTATATATTAATATAGGAGATAACTGAGTTATTCGCCAAATAAGCGCGAAGTTGGCTACGAAAATTTTAACCAAGAAATAAAATAAAAAGAATAATGTGTCTTCATTTATTCGAAACACCGAATATGGGGTCTCACAACCCTCGAGAAAAGCTAAAAAATAAACCATTTGCTACGAAGACACGTAATCTTTGAACAACAAAGACTAACTAGGGTAGTGGGGAAACGGGCCACAACACAATGACTAGGACTCGTATAGTATCCTTCTTTTATTTATTTTTTATCATATTGTATTATTACTATATTTTGTATGTTTGATATATCACGTCCTTTTTTTAACTGGTCATGACATGTTGTTGGTATTGATTGAGTTGAGGGGACTTTCGCTGACAATATCCATTCGACCCTGGTAACCTTCATAACCAACAAAGAAGTCATCCTTGACGATTTCCCATCCAAGAAGACACTCGAAACTAGAAGGATAAACAAACCAATCTGGTAGACTTTCGAGTACGTGTGGACTATGGCTGAGTAGAAAATTGAATTATAACCGAACCGAAACTTGTAAAAATTAATCCGCTAAATTGAAACCGAAAAATTAAATAGTGCAATGTGCTCTATTTTCTAAAAGTTCAATTAAGAGCTAGAGGCTAGGAGTAGTAGTTTTTTTAAGCAAGTAATAGTTCTTTAATTTATTACGAATATTTGATAGCCTTCGATTATGATGGATGTGACGCCCACCAAATCGGAGTCTAGATTTGGGGGTCACCGACCAATTACAACAAAGTAATAACCAGATACGCAACTGACCCCGCCATCAACCAAAAATCGCAAATATGTTATAGTATGAAACAAGCAACCATAAACTAAAATATAAAGTCTCACTGTTTATTACAAACCCAAATGAACTCATCAACTCAGAATCATCATATGTCTACATGAGTTTTAAAGTCTAAAACCACTTTTATTACAACATATATCTAGTGTCGCTCGATAAAGTAACAGGGTACATGAGTGGCTCGTGGTGCGAGCTCCCTGTACTCACGACGTACGCTCATCCTGGCAGAACCGCGGAAAGGATACATACTAGCTGTCCGGAAAGTATATAATAGAAAGTATGAGTGTGCCAAAAAAATGCTCAGCAAGTATATAATAAACATTTTTAAATAACTGCAGGATGAATAAGTAATTATAATGAACAATAAATGTAAAGCAATTCGTAAATAAAAACGTAACCAGTGCAGTATATAATAAAAAGTGAACCAACCGCTCAAACATAATTTATAATAGCCAAACTGGCACTATTGATTGGATACTCAACACATACCACTATTGTCCCATGATCAGTTCAAAAATAATAGGACCCCTTTATAGCTCATCGATACATTTTTATATCAATAGATATAACAAGGATTTCATTTATAAGGTACCAATAGGCAAGTATTGTTAGATTATAAGAAGATGGAATGATTACCATATCATCTTAAATATGTTTGACCCAATTTACTTGGCCTTTTACGCTAAAGTCCAATCCACAATAGCGCAACTGGAATAGTCAGTATGCTTACGTTTCAAATAAATATCATATCCCCATTATTTATTAATATAACACCAGATATGATACGTTTATTTAAATCCATTTTCCAATATCAATGGTACTGATATAAAACAACTATGTTTCGCAATAAAGATTTAAGATTCACAAATAACTCTGAACAATAGTTATTTGTCATGATATTAATAAATGAACATAAAATAAAAGTGTTTAAGATGATCAAGGAAGAAATACTTGCCTAATAGTAGAATTGGTATGGTATTCTGACTTCTAAGTGGTGCCTTGCTCGTCCCTACAAATAGAATATTCTATTTTAGACAGATAGACATTCACACAGTTCTAATTATGTTTTTTATCTTATATTTTAGTGTCTACTCATACGTTGTATCAGTAACGAACAACAAATAATACAATTAATATCAATTAGAAAGTAGATAAACACGTAAGTCACGTAGCGGATATGACTCACTATAAAAAGATCAATCAAATTATTTTTAAAATATTTAAAATATTTTTTGGATTGAAATGGATCATTATTATCCCCTCCGGATAATATTATTAGATGCTTAAAATGTTGCGTACAATATTTAATCCGGGTTTGAAGAAACTTAGAAATTAAAACTATTTTTGTCACTTCCGAATTATTTTTAGGATCTCAAATAAATTTTTTTCGTTTACAACGGGTAAACGAATTATTTAATATTTAAATAATAAGAATAAATCAATTAATAATTAAATTAATTAATTATTCAAATTAATTATTCAAAATAATACATGGAGAACTCTACCACTGAGTTGTTCATTCTTTCATCTTTGTCGTATGCGTATTAACTAACTTTTTCATGACTTTCCCGTCTTCGAGTTCATTTATTTAATCTATATCGTCTTCAATACCCATCCAAACTTTAACCCTTTATAATTTAAATTTAGTATAAATTTTTAAATTTTATTTTTAAAGTGACAAAATTTGTATCGATCGAATAGTGACGAACTAGCGGTATTTCACCACAATTAATTGTACTCAAATATGTCATGACAAAGATCTACTTTTTGTTACATTTTGACTTTCACAATAATAAGATAAAAGGTTAAAGACATTCATTCGATACCAATTATTAGGTCTTGAAAACGGGGAGATAGGCTAGAAGGGGGGATTTGAATAATTTATCACTTTTTTAAGGTTGAGTTATGGTATTTTTAAACTTTCTTTCTCATTTCAAAATTTATTACTTAAAGATAAGTAATATAAACTATGCAAAGTAAAAGAGACAAAAAGAAAGAGAATATGGCACGATCGATTTTATTTTGATTCGCGATGACGCAACACTTATTGGACCCGTTCATTTCTACTACAGTCTCAAAGCTCCACCCCCAAACATTATGTATTTATTTTAGACTTTAACTCCCCGTTAAACCCTCAAAATACAATAGTAATCACTACTTGACTCGTTTTGAATCGTAACTCCCTATTACCTATTTATATTCTCATAATAACCCTTTTGCAAACCTTGATGCTAACTTTGTCGTTCTCGAATTTTAAATATTAGTTCTTGGTGTTTCTTTTTTTTCAATGTACAAAAATACCCAACTCCCTGTTAGCGTGCCCATGACTCGAGACTTAAAACAAAAATCACCGAACTATAAAGAATAAACAATAATTTATAACAATAAATTTATAATAGTATGCGATGATGATGATCATTATTATTATGATGATGATAATATATCTAATACACAATAAATGTAAATAGATTTTATTTAAAAATATTATTAAAGGTTAGAGGTTCAATACTCATTAATAACATATTTAATACTATTTATAAATTCAAAGACATTGACATAATTTTAAGATTCGAATCTCATCATTAATACCAATTTAGTAATCTAGCCCAAATACCAAGGGTGTTGGCCCATTATACCTGTTTTTCAAGTAAGGGGTACCAAAATACCAACCGTCAAAATATTCGGCCCTAATTACCTACTAAATACGGCATTCATCACAACGTATCATTATATAACGGTATCGTTACGAGTGTATCTCATAACTACGTCATTAATAGAGTTGTATATTCTATAAATACGTATCATCAAGATTCATCAATAACTGGGTGTATCATTTATACATACTAGTGATGGCAACGTATAAGTCCAAAGACTTCTTCTTCTCAATCTTATAATAATCTTATAATAGACATATTATTGATCTGAAAGTTTTGTTATTACAACATATCTGATAAACATATACACAAACTAAATTTTCTTACATCTCGTTCTTTCTTTTACACCAAAAATTCAATTCAATAAATTCCACATACTTATAAGTACATATAGATATGTTTTGTGGCGTAGCACATGTGTTAGGAAGGAGTTGTGCAGAAACTATACAGGGGGTGAATGTATAGCTTAAATCTTTTTTCTTGTCCTTTGATTCTTGTTTGTTTCGAATTGATAACAAATATTGTAGCTTTGCTAACTTTAGTAGTGTTTACTTAAGAGATGCGGAATTTAAAATGAACACTCAAAGTTAACTTTCTATCTAATTGTATATTAGGATGAATTGTTATAATCTGAGATTCTATGTATGAATCTCAGCTTCTTGTTCTTGAAAGAAAATACGGAAAATGAAAACAATTTTTCACTCTATTTCTAGTGAAGCAATATTCTATGCTATATAGACAACATGTCTCATTTGCACATTCTCTCGCTAGATAGTTATGCTAAAACTAGAAACAGACAAGAAACACTTTACATTTGACTGATATCTATTTCTCGCTAACATAATTTTTTGACAGTCTTTTCCAGTCTGCTTTCTTCCTTTTGTCTTTGTCTTCTTTTCTTTTCAAGCTTTATTGTAGACTTGTCATTATCTTCACAGGTTTGACTGACCTGATCAGGACAATGCTTCAAATTACTTGTCTTATTTTTCTATAAATCTCCTTGAAAATAGTTGTTTGAAATGTTCGGATACTCAACTTCATTGCACTTCGAGAAGTCATGTTGTGGACTACTCGATCGAGTACTTGTGAAACTTCTCGATTGGTCTTTGACTTGATACTTCTCGAATGTCTAGACTTCTCGATTGCATACTTCTTTTGATGACTTCTCGATCAGGCTAGATTTCTCGATTGACTCATTTCACAGACTTCTCGATTGACTCATTTCACAGACTTCTCGATTGACTCATTTCACAGATTTCTTGATTGCTTCCTTAGCTAACTTCTTGATTTGTTTACCTGGACTTCTCGATTGAATATTTCTTTACAGTTCTCTAATTACTCTGTATTCTTGACTTCTCGATTGAGTAGATTTCTCGATTGAGTCATTTGAGACTTCTCTACCAGTTTGCATTTTTGACTTCTATACCAATGTGACTTCTCTACCAATGTGACTTCTCTATTAACCATTTGCCTTAGAAACAATTTTTTCTATAAACTCCTTATTTGATGTGACCTTCATTCTCCTGATGCATGATTCGTAGAATCTTTTACCAGTACAATTATTTTTAATATCACTCATTTACATTTGGAGATACAGTAGAAACATGTTTCTAACTGCAAGTACATAATTAAAAAAACTAAGACACTATTTAATACAAGAAGTATTAGAGTGTTACAATATGACAAGTACATTCAATATAATAAGTTTGATTTGGTCAACAACATGTAATGGAAAAAACAATAAGTAATAATATAGATATTAAACAATAAGAAAGAGAGAGTAAAGTACAAATGAAATAAATGAAGGGAAATGAATTAGATCATGGGATTTCATACTCAGACACGTTTTTTCTGAATATATACACTCAGTAATGACGTATAGGTAAGTGGAGAAAAACATATATAATCAATTAAATCATTGTGATATCTGTGTTAATAAGTTCTGTATGAAAGGTTATGTTTTTATATTTTATTGTGATACGTTACGGAATAGCGTATTGGATGGGTATTTAGGATCCCAATATCGCAAACAGGTATATTGGACCAGGAGATGTTAAAAAAGAGATAATTTAGTCATTTTCTCAAATATCGATTATCAAATTTTTAATATTTCAATTTTAATGATACAAACTTTTAAACCGTGTTATGCATGGTTGATTGAGATACTGCGATTTAAGTAAATATATATTTTATATTTATTGGTATTTGATTAATATTGAACTTTTAAAGAGTTTGTAACTTATATATATATATAATGTTTTTCTTGTATTTTATGTAACTTTATTAAATAGGTGTGTGTGATCATAAAAAATTAAGTGTTATAAATAGAAATTTATTATATATATAGTTCGAGCTAATATTTACATGTGGAACAACATATAACGTAATTTTAAGATTCAAATCTTATCAATAATATATTATTATATAATATATGTTATTCATTTTAAAAAATAATAATAACTAAGAATTTGAATAATATTACAACATATGATTATTTAATATTCAATTTAAGAAAAAATTGAATCAATATAAAATTAAATTAAATATAATATTTATAACTATAAAAATACTAGCTAACATGGCTTTAAGAATCTAATCTAATAAATAATATATTAAAATTAAATTTAATAAATGAATAATTAAAATTTTAATTTATTACTTCTGAAAATACTAAAAAAATAAAATATATAAGACTAAATATTTAAAAATATTATATATTTTTAATAAAAAATAATGTAATTGATATTTAAGAATTAAATATAATTTATGTAAATATATATAAAAAATATTATGTATACTAAGAGAGATTTAAAAAATATACAATAATATTAAATTAATTAATATTATAAAATAACTACTGATTAGAATCGAGGACTAGTAATCAAAAATTTGGATTAATCAAAATCGAATAAAAAAATCTCAGATTTGGTTATATATATTATATAAATTTTGAATAAAACTAGGTATATTGCACACAATATAATTATAAGTATGAGTGAGCCCCACATAATGAAAATTTCAACTACTATTATTATTCACCAAGTACATGTATGTTGAATTTGTTGAGTAGAGTGAAAGGCTACGAGTTTTTTCAAATTCGAACCAAGTTTCAAATTTCCCATGGTTGAAGGGGAATGCATAAAACATGTTACGTTACTTTCATATATTAAATTATTTCCATCCGGTTCATCCGATAAAAAGTATGTCCTGTTGTGCCCACAGGCCCCACCATATAATATAATATATACTTTTCAATAACATTGTTATGGCAAAATAAAATAAAAAATAAAAAATAATGATACCTGTTATAACCAAAAAAAATACAAGTGCAATTTTTTATTAACGGGTGAAAAACTCTATTGACGACTGCATGGACGAGCTGACGAGTAACAACATAGTCGACGGCTGGACTAGTAAACCGACGAGTATACATTGTTTGGATGACCAATGAGTTATTTGGTTATACTTATCAGCATTTATTCATTAATAATTCAATATCAGTTGAATTATTTAATTATAGATGGATAATTATTAATTATATTGATAGTTATTAAGAGTCCTTTAAAATAGGAACTAGACAAGCTGACGAGTAGACCAAGTCTCGACGGGTAAAACTGGGTATACTTGACGGGCGAAATTTCAGGAAAGAATAAGTGTTCTACTTCAACTACAATTCAAATATAGATAAGGATAAGGAAGCAATCCCATTTTTCAAGGAACGTGATCAGAAGGTGCAGCATGGAAATAGGATCGTGGAGAATAACAAAATCATATTATAAATATGATTAAGGGGATGAAAAGAAGAGGGAGAACCAGAATGATATACACACAATACATACAGCCGACGGGTAACAGCTGCATAGTCGACGAGTAGCTGCTGCATAGTCGACGAGTAGGCAGTTCATGTATTTTTCTTCATTCAAATCACTTGTAATCGATCTTAAACAACTTTATAGTGGATGTTCTTGGCTGGGCACACCCCACCTGCGGTTTTTTACCCATTTACTAGGGTTTTCCGCGTCACCAAATTTGTCTCTTGTCCTTGTTTAATTTCGGTCGTCGACTAGCTTTTCATTCTTTTTTCTACTCATCCAAGCATCTAAATACATTTTATAAACGATTTTACAATAAAAGAACTTAGCTATTAACCCTGAAAAATCTGGCTAAAACAGTTGGCGCCGTCTGTGGGAAATTAGCTAAGAGT
>QRFB01000214.1:28549-73242 GCA_008931105.1 Oenanthe javanica | reverse complement strand
AACTCGTGTTCGGCTCGTTTATTAGGAAACTCGGCTCGACTCGGTTCGTTTTTAAAAAAAGTCAAACTCGGCTCGGTTCGGTTCGTTTAAAAAAAAAGTCAAACTCGGCTCGGCTTGGGCAAAACTCGGCTCGACTCTGTTCGTTTACGGCCCTAGCTAGATTAATAGGCAGGAAGCCGGGAAATGAAAGGAAAAACTGATGTTTCCACTTTCTACATTGATTAATAATATCATCATTGCAGATCTAAGATATCCAAGAACACGGACAAAGAAAAAGGAGGTCTTAGATTAATTCCTGCGAGGTTTGCAGTACTATGTAAAAATTATTTCCATGCTTGTCTGTAGGGCCACAACTTGTCATAGTGTCCAACTTTTAGGGGTGTATTAGGGTGTTTTGATATTGTTGTTTAAAACTGCTCTGCTGTTTAAAAAAGTGTTTGCAAAAAAAAATCATATGGTTGTTTGATAATTTTTTTGATTTATTTATATTTTAAGATATAAAAAAATAATGTTTTTGAGATGGTTTGATAGTGAAAAATGTAGTTACTTGCTGTAAAAATTGAAAAATAACTTTTTTTTCAAAAGTATGGGGCCACCTACTTTATCTAAAATCAGCTTTTAGACCAAAAATATTTTTATAGAAAGCTATTTTTTAAATTTACCAAACAGTTTTTTACCTATTTTTCAGAAATAAGCTGTTGTTATTATCTGTAACAGCAATTCCAAACACACATTTGAAGGACTTTTTAGAAAAAGTTGCAATTTACGTCAAAAAAAATATAAAAAAAATAAAAAGAAAAAGTTGCAATTTGAATTCAAAATAGACTATTAAAATTTTGTATTATTTAATAAAAAAACAAATTATTCTTAAAATTTTAAAGGTATCCAATTAAAATTTTATAAACTCCTATAAAATTTAGTTATATTTAAATATTAATGAACTTCTTTGAATTCTATGAATTATTAGTACACTGGACGGCGCGTGGCATTGGCCTTATACTATTTTTTTAGAATTAAAATGTAATATATATTAAATATTCAAGAAATATATAAAGAACGAATATTTATAATGTAATATAAATTTATAAAAATAATATTGTATAAATTAATCGTAACAATAGATAAATTATATTTTAATGAATATTAAAGTGAATTACTTAAGAAAATGTAATTAGTTATTTACCATGTCAACGTAAAAAACAAATACCTGATAGTGTGGCCGAAATCAGTTTTCTTGTGCTCAGAAAATTAAAATTCGTATCCTCAAAGTCCCATATTCTTATAAATCCATATAAAATATATAATCCAAATCTTGGAAAGAAATAGACTTCACTCGTGATTCAATAATAAAAGTAGTGTGAATGCTTGGGCTAGTTTTTGACCTTAATGTGAAAATTTTGTAGGAATTTTTCTGGGCTGCCTTGTTTTTACGATTTCTGGAGTTTTAACGGCTTGATCGTCCTGAATTTTGGATATCATGTTTCTTACTTCGATATCTAAATTCTGCATGATGGAGATCGGATTTAGAGGTATAGAAGGTCAGTTTATTAGAGGGCTGAACAATGGTTTGTCACCACGGTGATGTGTTATGTTCACCGTGGTGATTTGTTTTATCTTTCGGTCAATGGTTAACTTGGACCGGGTATTTTTGATCGAGATATATTTTTGGGTTAATTCTTAGATTAGGCTCATGGTTTCTAAGATATGTAAACCGGAGTGAATTAACTAGGTTTTGAACCTAAGGTGTGATATATTGTATATATACAAAATATATACGTATTAATATATACAAGAAAAAGGCTCTTTCACTTGACCAATAAAAATACTTCTTTGTGTTTCTCGTTTTACTTATTACTTTGTTTATTGTTTGTGTTGAAACTTATAAATTGTGGTGGTAGAATTCGGTGAGAGTTCTAGACATAAAAATTTATATTCAGGTGTTATTCCGCTGCGTCACAGTTTATCTCTCAATTGGGACTCTACAAGTACAAATACATTCTATAAATAAATCTTATGTGAAACACTTAAATGCATATGATTTTTTTCTAAAATATATTAAAAATGTATTTTCTTATATATATTTATTCGGGTAGGGGTGTAGCAGAAAAAGTGTGTATGTGAGAGACGATTAAAAGGATTGAGGAGAAGATGAAGGTGGTCGAAAGTTGATTTAGGTGGGTGTAATATCCCCTATTTTTTTAGAATAATAAAATAGATTAATAATAAAAAAGGATTAAAATGGGATATAAATTAGGAATTAAAATAAGATTAGAATAATGAGGTTTCTGAATATGGGTCGGATGTGAATAATGAATTGTAGTTGTTTTAGAATTTAGGATTTTAAAATATATATATTGATGAAGATCTCTTCATTATTTCCTATTCTTTTCGAGTCACCAAGACTAAACGGTTGTAGATCTCTCTCGATACAAATTTATATTCTTTTTTTCATCTTTTTTTTGACAAGAGATACGAGATCACATGAATTGTATCGGAATACAATAGTCAGAGTAAGAAGTTTCTTTCATTCAGAAATTTTTTTATCTAATCGTCGGACATGCAAAGATGACCGAAGAAATTTAGATAATAGATCTTTAATGACTGAGAAGAAAACACCCATATCGAATATCACATCCAAGCATCCTAAAAATAAATAATATAATAAAATAATATAAGTCCATAAATACAAAAATGAAGTATTTAAATTTATTATTATATATGATAATAAGATGTTATAAAAATACATAGATATATAATATATAAGTAGCAAAATAAATTCTAACCAAAAGGATATCTTTTGTTTAGACACTAATTTATATAAAATATTAAAGACTTTTAATATCCAATTTATATAGACTTAAATAATACCAAAATAGAAAATGAATACATAACTTAAAAACGTATAATTAAAGAATAATATTGTATTTTAATAATATAGTTTCCCACATTAGCACAAATTAATACAAATATAACCAAAATAAATGAGATCAGTAAATTGAAGAATCATAACACTACTTTACTACTTTGTACTCAAATGTAAAAGAAACCTATACTAATTAATAAATATTTTGACCAAATATTGTATTAAATACTAGTTAAACCAAAAATAAAAATTAGCGAATTTATGTATAAAGCAAAGAATAAAATATGAAATGGTCATCATTATTAATGATATTAAATACCTTAATTACGAATTTAAAACTATTAAAAAATAACTCCACAAATAGTACACATTAGCCATCAATCATGGCATGAAACTACCATTCAAGGTACCAAACAAACCATCGTACATGGCCACCAATAAATTTTTCAATTCATGGTATACAAATAACACAATTCTTAACTGAGAATTTAACTGATTAATTTTGATAAGTAACAAGTCAATCCACAGGAACCAATTAACATAAGACTAACACAGAGAAACAGTAACTAATTACCATGTAGTAACAAGTCATATCCAAGCAATATTCACAAACTAGGTAACCAAACTTTAAATAGAGCATCTATGTCCCAAAAAAATAAGATAATAATAATAATCCAAACACGTACATAACTCAAACGACCTATGCAAATGATAAGTAAATATATACCAATAAATAAATAAAATTATTAAACACTGATTTAATCGAGATAAACAAAAACAAGTAGTCTCAAAGATGAGATCAAAAATCATTATACAACAAAGTATACCATATGTAACCAAATTTCAACAAATCAATTCATTTAACAACTAAAAACACAATTACTCAATATAAAATTCAAAGGTTTGAGAAAATACACATTGACTGTGGTGGTCATACACACAGTATATAAATTCAAAACAAAATAAAAGACTTGTTATTTGCCCTTAAGTACACTAAGTTTGGAGAAGGGGGGTTGAATACAAACTTAAGAACTATTTAAAATTCTTGCGGATTTAAGTTCATTCAACAATGGTGTTTGAGAGAATATTGAAAGAGTTGATTGGATTAACAAGATGGATAATAAAAGTATTGAAAAACAAGACACACAATATTAAAAATTACTAGTGGATTGTTTTTTCCACTAGTATGCTTTTTGCTTTCAAATAATCTTGTTAGAAATACCAAGCTGCTTACAAAGTATTTTTCTGCACAACTATGCTTACAATTTTTCACTCAGCTTTTCTGCTCACTTTGCTACTATAGACTACTGACTACTATATAGTAGTTTTCTTCTCATTCTATTTCCTATCGACAGATAACATTATAAATTACATTTTACAATGTTTACATGAAAATAGAAATTAGCTACTTTCACAGTCTTCATTAAACTATGTCTAGTCCTGAAAGTATCTTTGTCTTGATGCATTCCTTGAAAACTGTGTTGTCTTGAAAGTCTTCACAATCCTGACATGACTGTCTTCCATTGATTCAGTTTCTGCACAGTTCCCTTCCTTTTGTCTTTAGCTAAATTGGAAAACCTTAATCAACTGATAAATGCTGTTAAGCTTATCAATTGATTCTTCTTTGCTCATCCATTGATGGATAGGCTATCCATCGATCAATTGATGTATCGATGGATAATCTAGTTATCCATTGACACCTTATCAATTGATGGACTACTATCTGTTGATCGCCTTTATCCGTTGATGACTTTCATCCATTGATGGCTTTTATCCGTTGAGTTATGTCTTCATCCATCGACTCCAATATCTGTTGATCACATCATTTATGAGAATTCTGACTTAGAATATTTATAATTGATCAGTCATTCTTCTCATCCGTTGAGAAGCTATCAATTGAAGTCAAGTAACATCAGTCAACTACTTCACAGTATCCATCGAGGCAATACAATCAATTGATAATAAAACATGAATCAAATGTTACAATCCAATTTATCAGTTGATAAACAAACTTCAACTGATAACTAGTTTTNATGGATATTTATAAGTCATATCCATTGATCAGTTACAAAATAATTTTGAATCCCTATTGAAATTCTAAGTAATTTGTTATCATCAAAACTCATAATTCCTAACAATCTCCCCCTATTTATGAATATGTAAAATATGCATAAATTTTCTGTTGATGATAACAAAACTCCTAAACATTTTCATTCTAGTAGGAATTTCAATATTGACAGAAGTAATTTGAGACAGAGTGATCTAATACCAATAAGAGATAAATTCTGACAATTTTGATGTTGAGTCTGAATCTTCAATCTTCTTCTTCTTCCCCTTGACTCATTCATTTTGTCTTCATTTTCTTTCATTTTTCTGTAAAGGGATCCCTTCAGAATCTTCTCATCCTCAACTCTGTAGTCCAGTTGGCTTGCAAGATGGTTCAATTCCAGATTGGACAGTTTGTCTATTTACTGACAGATATCAATGCATTTTTCTCTGCCTTCCCTATCCTTGTAGATCATCATATAAAATGGTTCATGAAGTACCTTCCTTCCTTCAGGGTTCTAAATTTTGATAATGTCATCCTTTTCCTCTTGAATAGGTGTCTCCCTTATCTTTTTCATCTTCTCAAGAATGGCTTTTCCTAGCTCTTCAGTTATATAGTACTTTCTGTTGAGCATGGTGTAGATCTTCCTTAAGATGCCATATCCTTGGTCTAAGACTTGATTGAATGTGAAAGTTGAATGTGATCCATCTTCATACTCAATGTGAAGTAGATTAACATCCCTCTTCCTTTGACCTTTTACTGCAATCATTCCTTCACTCTTGATTGGCATAAAATTTTCAATCTTGGGTTTGAACACTTCTATTTCTTTGGATTGACCACTCCCAGATGCTTGAATTTCAAGCTTCACCTCATTTGGCTTCTCCTGTTCATTAACAACAAGCTTCCTTTTAACTCCAGAAGATTTTGGTTCATCCACATGCTTGTTTGCTCTTTGTTTCATTATTGGCCTCCTTTTACCTTCTTTTCTTCTGACTTCTCTAATCAGCCTATCTTCCTCATCAAATTGCTTTTGCAGTTGAATGGCTAGTTCTTCTTGTGACTTTTCTTGTTGTTCCCTTTCTTTTATACCAACAACTATTGCTTTGCCCAATAGCTTCTCTCCTTCACTCATGGTATAATTCTTCTTCTTCTTTTCTTCTTCTATAGCAATCCCTTTACCTTTTCTGTCACAAGTCTGTGAGCTTCATTCATCTACCCTTATTTCTCATTTCTGTATTGCCTCAAAAATTTCTGGTAATATGGCAATTGGCTTCTGTGCATCAATCTCCTTGTTTTTGCTAGTAATGGAATCAAATTGCTTTACAATTTGTTGAGCCAATGTTTGCTTTGTATCTTTCCTTTGGATGACATTTTCTATATTCTTGATTACTGCTTCAACTTCCTTTGTTCTCTCCTCATCATTCTCCCCCTTTTTGTTATCAGCAACTGCTTGTTTCAGAGAGTCAGAAATAAGAGGAGTCTCCAAAAGTTTGTTCAGAAGGTTGATTTGATTGACTTGATTTTTTAGAATTAAGTCCATGTTGTGCTCCATAGCAGTCACTCTTTTCTCCAATGCCACTACTTTGTCTTTGGCTGTAGACTCAGTATCTAGCCTTTGCTTGATTCTGGTTAACATTGTAAGGCTGAGTCTTAAATCAATTGTGGAGTCAAAATGCATCCTTAAGCTATCAATTTCCTCCCTGATTTTCTTGAGTTCATACTTAGACCCTGTGACATGCATTTTTTGAATCTTCAAGTTGTCTCTGTAAAAGTTGAGAATTCTTCTATGCAAAGGATCCTCCACATTTACTTCAGCCATGGATCTCCTGTAGTGTGAAATGATGGCCCTTTCAGTGTTAGCCAAACTGGTATCATCACTGGCCATATCAGGATCTAAAAGCTCATCATCAGAACTGTCTTCAAAGTCTTCAGGATTCATATGGGATACATTATCAGGTTGTCTAGCTAGACTCTCTTTTCCACTCCTGAATTGTTCTTCTGTCTGCACCAATCCTAACATTTATTCAGCTTCTTGATTAGTGGCTGCTGCTAATTCTTGATAGTGTGGATCTGTATGTTGAAAAGTGGAGGCATCAATGTTGACTTCAATCTCATCATCCACTTCCATGTGGGCATCTGCAACTTCTGCAGGGACTCCATTTCCTCTATCTCCCCCTGACTCCAATCCCAACTCCTGGGTGAGTTCTACTGCAACCTGCTCAGTTTTAGAAGTTGATGCTTCATGAGATGGTGAAATTGATTTCTCTCTATTCTTTTCTCTCTCACTCTCTTCTCTCTGTTTTTACATCAGGATCTCATCCTGGATCCTCACATCTCCCTTACTTTCCTCTCCTTTTGCATCACCTACTAAGGTGGGACTCTCTTTGTTCACACCCTCTCCTTTTGCCACCTCAGAAGAATTTGAGGGCCCATCATTCACACACTCTCTTTTTGCCAAGGTATGCAAACCTTGCCTCTCACTCACCTCACCCACTCCACTCAATCCTAGTAGAGTGTTGGCAACCTGAATTGTTTCAATGGATGATTCATGAATTGGAATGAATGTGTCAATTGATGGATAAGAAATATTCATCGATGAATGAATATCCGTTGATGAAAGCTCGTTGGTGGATGTAAGGATATCTATCGATGGAAGTGAACTAGTCAATGGATGTTGGAAATTATCAGTCGATTGAATAATATCCATTGACTTGAGAGAATTTTCATTAGGTACCTGATCAACCAAGGTGTGACCCTTATTTGGTGATACATATGAGAGTGTTGTCTCTACCCTGAGTTGCAAAGAGGGTGAATTTGAAACATTGAAGTTGTCAATCAACAAAGTTTCTGAAGAAATAGATTTTGAAGGGGATTGAGGAGAAGAAATAGATAGAGAGTGGGGCTATGCCTCAGGAAAATTCTGAGACACATCAAAAGAAGAAACTGAAGGCTCCACCAAATTTGCATTTGGCTTTGCAGGTGTGTGTGTTCCATGTGCAATATTTTTGTCCTTCTTTTTCCTTTTATAGGGCTGAATTATTCTGTGTCCCTCACCCCCATCTAATGGTCCTGGTTGAGACCTCTTTTCAATAGCTACATCTTTTTGAGAAGATGCAACTAGGGATGTGTTCAAATCCTTTACTACAGCCTCAATCTGTTGGGAGATTGGGCTGGTGGCTAGTTGGACACTCTCAACCTTTCCCTCCTTATTCTTCTGGCTTTCTTGATGTTGGACAATTCCCTCACCCTTATCACCCACTTTCACACTCCCCTCAGTTAATTTTCTTTTCTTAGTTTTTACAACAGTAGTCTTTTGAGAAACTACTGAGGTGGTTTGTTTAGATTTGTGTTTGGAAGGTTGTGCAACTTGGGTAGGAGGGATGAAGACACTTTCATCTCCTTTCATTGTTGCAGAAGGCAAATAAATTGGAATACTAGAGGAAGTAAAAGAAAAGTTGAGTTTCTTTAGATATACATGTACAAAAGGATGATAGATGAGGCACAACTTAGGATGTAAGTTGATTCTCACCATGTCCTTGAAGGCCCTTTTTTTGCGTCCATGGCTCTAGTGTCTCCATATCTGCACTAATCTCATACTCTCCAATGGAGGCATTAATCAACAGCATAAAGAATCTAGCAAAATAGATATTATTTTTTCTAGATGTCTTATTTCCTAACTTAGCAGTTAATTCATTTAGGAGTATTGTTCTAAAATTAAAGTACTTATCAAATAGGATTGAATAAGCAAGTTCTTGCATACTTGTGATAATTGCATCAAAATTGCTTATTTTTCCAGAAAATACCTTAATTATAGCATCAAAGAAATAACTCCATTCTTTTCTTAGATTTTTCCTAACAACTTCACCTAAACTAGTTTCAACATTTGCATAGTTAACAGATTCTAGCATGTCCCTAATTTCATTTTCAGTGGGTGACCTATCACAATTATTTTCAGGTAGTTCTAAACATGCAGACAAAGTAGTACTTGTAATGGTGTAGGAATTACCTTTGAAGGTATAAGAGATTACCTTCCCATCTTGTGAGACTTTTACAGTGTTCCATAATTCTTCAACAAAAGAACACACTATTGTGGGTGCTTCACTGAGTGCTTTGGACACTTTGCAGTCTCCCAGAAATCGCATCAACGGATGGAAGTCCACGGGAGCATCATTCACGGTTATACATGATGTTAAGTTGTTTTGTTCATATGTGAACCCAGTGGAGGAAACAATCTTCTTTTGTGGTGCCATTACTGATTCTTGAGAGATTAGAAAGAACTTGAATACGAGTAAGTGAATTTGACAAGAAAAAGCTTGAGAGAGAGAGAAACAGAGATGCAGCAATTAGAGATAGAAAATAAAATAGCAATTGAGAATGAAGTAAGAATTATGATTGCTATTTATATTCTCTATGATTAAGAAGAATTGAATAGTCATTTTAATTAAGGATATAACCATTGTGAGATAGAAAGAGTTAAAGTAAATTACTATAAATGACGATCGATGGGTATATTCATCTGTTGACAAATAAAGTAATTAATCAACAACTATAATTTGATCAACGGATGAATAAAACTGTAGAAATTCTATTACCATCGATGGATAAAATAAAGAATTAATGATTTATNTTAATTACTATAAATGACAATTGATGGGTATGTTCATCTGTTGACAAATAAAGTAATTAATCAACAGCTATAATTTGATCAACGGATGAATAAAACTGTAGAAATTCTATTACCATCGATGGATAAAATAAAGAATTAATGATTTATCGATCGATAAATAACTACTAAGGTAATTATCTATCGATAGATAAATATCCATCGAAAAGAATAGAATTTATCTGTTGATCTAAATAATTAAGAGAAAATTTATCAATCGATAAACAATTACTTGGGTAATTATCTGTCGATAGATAAATATCCATCGATAGGAATATATTTTATCTGTTGATCAAATATATCCATCGATAGCTGTAGAATATCCATTGATGATTAACGCAGTTATCAATTGATCACTTTGTTTCAATAGATAATTGTGAACAATGGCAAAAAAATAAATAACTGTGCATGCATTCAAAATTGAGCAAAATTAAGCATACCTAACTCACAGACTAATCTATTAAAAGTAGATTCATCTAGAGGTTTGGTAAATATGTCTGCAAGTTGTTGTTCACTAGGGACAAAATGTAATTCAACTGTACCATTCATTACATATTCCCTAATGAAATGATACCTTATGTCAATGTGTTTGGTTCTGGAATGTTGCACATGATTTTCTGTTATTGCAATGGCACTTGTATTATCACATAAAATAGGAATCTTGTTCATGTTGAACCCATAGTCAAATAATTGATTCGTCATCCATAATATTTGAGCACAACAACTTCCAGCAGTAATGTATTACCAAGCATAGCCTATAGAGTCTATAATCTTAGACTACACATTATCATGACACACTGCATTTTGAGAATGAGTTAAGTAATGAAGACGATGATGAAGAAGCAGAAATTGTAAAGTCACAAGTACTCAAAAACCCAATATCAGTTGATGTCACTTCATCAATGGATAATTTACCAGTTGACAAAATTTCATCAACTAATAATGCATCAACTGATAACTCTTCAATGGATAATCAACATTCTACATCCAGAGTATCCAACTCAGGGGGAAGGTTTCAGAATCAATCCACAAATTCAAATCAACATGAGTACAATACTGATGATCATGAAGCTTCATCACTTAGGCAACATTTGCCTCCTCAAAGGAAATGGACAAAAAGCCATCCATTTGAACTAATCATTGGAAATGCAGAAGATGATGTCANAAGCCATCCATTTGAACTAATTATTGGAAATGCAGAAGATGGTGTCAAGACAAGAAGTGCTACTCAAAATGAGTGTCTGTATAGCATCTTTTTATCTCAAGAAGAACCTAAGAGAATTGAAGATGCTCTTATGGACCCTGATTGGATTTTAGCTATGTAAGAGGAACTCAATCAATTTGAAAGAAATAAAGTATGGAAGCTGGTGCCCAAACCAAAAGATAGGTCAGTAATTGGCATAAAATGGGTATTCAGAAACAAAATGGATGAAACTGGTACTGTGACTAGAAACAAAGAAAGACTTGTGGAAAAGGGGTACTCACAAGAAGAAGGAATTGATTTTGATGAAACTTTTGCACCAGTTGCAAGGCTGGAAGCAATCAGAATCTTTCTGGCCTATGCTGCACATGCTAATTTCAAAGTCTACCAGATGGATGTGAAGAATGCCTTTTTGAATGGAGTATTAGAAAAGGAAGTCTATGTGGAGCAACCTCTTGGCTTTGAAGATCCAAATTCCCCCGACTTTGTCTATTATCTACTCAAAGCACTTTATGGTTTGAAACAAGCATCAAGGGCCTGGTATGACACTTTATCTCAGTTTCTTATTGAGAATCACTTCACAAGAGGTACTGTTGATAAAACTCTATTCAGTAGAAATGTTAATGGCTCTATCATTCTTGTACAAATATATGTGGATGACATTATTTTTGGCTCAACTAATGAGGGACTTTGCAAAAAGTTTGCCAAATTAATGCAGAGTAAATATGAAATGAGCATGATGGGAGAACTTACCTATTTTCTTGGTTTGCAAGTCAAACAAGTTAAGGATGGTATTTTTATAAATCAATCAAAGTACATTCATGACTTGTTAAAGAAATTTGACTTGAGTGAATGTTCTTCTGCAAAAACTCTTATGGCCACTGCCACCAAACTTGAATTGAATCCTAAGGAAGCTAAAGTGGATATCTCAAGTTATAGAGGCATGATAGGCTCACTTTTATATTTAACTGCAAGTAGGCCAGATATAATGTTTTCTACATGCTTGTGTGCTAGGTTTCAGGTTGATCCTAGAGAGTCTCACTTAGTGGCTATTAAGAGTATTTTTAGATATCTCAAGGGTACATCAAATTTAGGTATTTGATATCCTAGAGACTCTGGTTTTGATCTAATAAGCTACTCATATGCTGATTATGCAGGTTGCAAAATAGACAGGAAAAGTACTACATGCACCTGTCAATTTCTAGGAAATAAACTTATGTCATGGTTTAACAAAAGTAACATTCAGTATCAACTTCCTGCTTCTCTAGAACTGGAATCTTTACTCATGTGTCTTTTTGACCCATGCTTGATGTACTTTAGATCTTAACTTTCTGTATGTTGAAAGCTAGCTTTAATACAAATTGTTATTTGCCCTTAAGTACACTAAGTTTGGAGAAGTGGGGGAGGTTGAATACAAACTTAAGAACTATTTAAAATTCTTGCGGATTTAAGTTCATTCAACAACAGTGTTTGAGAGAATATTGAAAGAGCTGATTGAATTAACAAGATGGATAATAAAAGTATTGAAAAACAAGACAAGCAATATTAAAAATGTCTAGTGGATTGGTTTTTCCACTAGTATGCTTTTTGCTTTCAAATAATCTTGGTAGAAATACCAAGCTGCTTACAAAGTGTTTTTCTGCACAACTATGCTTACAATTTTTCACTCAGCTTTTCTGCTCACTTTGCTACTATAGACTACTGACTACTATATAGTAGTTTTCTTCTCATTCTATTTTCTATCGACAGATAACATTATAAATTACATTTTACAATGTTTACATGAAAATAGAAATTAGCTACTTTCACAGTCTTCATTAGACTATGTCTAGTCCTGAAAGTATCTTTGTCTTGATGCATTCCTTGAAGACTGTGTTGCCTTAAAAGTCTTCACAATCCTGACATGACTGTCTTTCATTGATTCAGTTTCTGCACAGTTCCCTTCCTTTTGTCTTTAGCTAAATTGGTCCTTAATCAACTGATAAATGCTGTTAAGCTTATCAGTTGATTCTTCTTTGCTCATCCATCGATGGATAGGCTATCCATCGATCAATTGATGCATCGATGGATAATCTAGTTATCCATTGACACCATATCAATTGATGGACTACTATCTGTTGATCGCCTTTATCCATTGATGACTTTCATCTATTGATGGCTTTTATCCGTTGAGTAGTGTCTTCATCCATCGACTCCAATATCTGTTGATCACATCATTTGTGAGAATTCTGACTTAGAATATTTACAATTGATCATCCATTCTTCACATCCGTTGAGAAGCTATCAATTAAAGTCAAGTAACATCAGTCGACTACTTCATAGTATCCATCGAGACAATACAATCAATTGATAATGAAACATGAATCAAATGTTACAATCCAATTTATCAGTTGATAAAAAAACTTCAACTAATAACTGGTTTCCTAGTCAATGGATATTTAAGTAATATATCCATCGACTAGTTTTAATGAATCTTTAAATTCCTATTGAAATTCTAAGTAATTTGTTATCATCAAAACTCATAATTCCTAACAAGACTACAACAATAAACAATATAAATCAAAACCCAAAACCTGTATTTCGTTTGAGATGGCTCGTCGGACTTAATGAGATCCGGTGAGTCACTACTGAGTCAGCCTTGAAAACATAGAGCCTTCATTATTCATTTCTCAACAATGAATCTCAAGTTTCTACACGTCGTCAATGAATCTCAATATTTCTCTATAATGAATCCCTCTACAAGAAAGAAATTAGATTTTAATTTTTAGTTGAGAATGAATTGGATAATTGATATGATGATGAAAAATGGGATTATGAGTGAAATCGAAGGTAATGTGAGGTGTTTAGTTGGTAAGGAGGCCTGAAGCTACATACCACCGTCATGAAAGCTGCCGACGGCGGCGGTGAAGAAGAGGTCGAGAGGCAGATTTAAATAGGAGAGAGACTTCGAATCATACTTTGAAATTCGTAGATTTTTCACACACTACTCAACCATCGTGTAAAATTCGTAACAAATTTATCGTAAGTCAGAATTCAGTTATTCTGGACTTTTTGGAAAGAACGTTCTTTTCTTCTCTACAACTTTCATTTTTAAGTTTTTTAAAAAAATATCGTTTAGAGGGTCAAAACAGTCAAAAATAGATCTGGACAAATTCAGAATCTTTGAGATATTCGAAAGTTGAAATATGATGTGTTTGGTTGGTTGTAAGGGATTGAATATTTGTTATATGATGATATGATTTCTTGGTTTGCATGGTTGAGGTAAGTTTTTAATCGATCTTTCTAGTATTTTCAAAATTATGTGTTATACGTGTATATTTGATTATAAAAATTTGGGTTAAGTGATTTTATATTTTGAATTGACGTGTATTATCCTATATGTGCTATGTGTCAATAGTAATTTTGAAATTCTGATTTATGCAGTGATTTATAAAAATTTAGGACCGGGGTCACTAATATTATTTGTCAAGATTAATTGTGGGACAGGACTAAAAAAAATACTTATCCATATTAAATATAATATTATTTATTATAACACGAACCCAACTATATACATATTTATATTAACAAAAAATTTATTTTGACCACNATATATATTATAACACCAATCCGAATTATATACATATTTATATTAATTGACAACTATTTATTATACTTAATTTTGTAAGTCAAAATAATATACATATTTATGTTAAATAAAAACTATTTATTTTACATATTTTTAATTATTATCACTTGCATCTTTAATAAATTTATATAAATTAAAAAAATATCTTGTGTATTAACATAAATTCTCAATATTATAAAAATTATTTAAATATTGTTCAGCCTGTGATTTGTACAAGTTATAAGGTTATATTATATAATTATAAAAAATTAAAAAATATTATATGATTAATAAATTTATTCAATTTATTTTAAAATATAATTTTTAATTTTTAAAAATATAAAAATATAATTACTAATTTTCAATTAAAATTTAATTAATTTAATGATATGGTCTAAAAATAAGGTCCAAAGACACAATTAATGTAACATTAATTATACCTAGTTTGATCCAAAAGGGAGGCTCGTTTAATGAGGCTCGAAACCCTAATTATAAAATAAATTCATAATTAATTAATTAGATAAATATACAGCTAATTAATTATGTCAAACTACAATGAAACTATTCCAAGGTATAGCCCCCAAGACATCTCAATCAACAAGGAAACATATTCATATATGGAAACTACTTCTATCACAAGAAGGATCCAGAATCCTTCAAGAAGGTGCTTTGTTCACCAAGGTTCCTAAACCTTCTCTAATTCTTAGACTCTCTACGTCTATATAAAGGGTCTAACCCTCATTCTTAGATTTGCGTCTGGCTTGATTCTCATACGCACTGAGATACGTAGGCATCTTTTGAGGACATAACTAAACTATGAAACCCAAGTGCAACCATTAAAGTTCGATAAGCTCTGATACACATCACAATTAATACACCCTAGTTTTTAATCCATAACATTTGGAAACGTCTGTGGGAAGACAACATCAACCATGGTAAGAACAAGAAGAGCTGATGGAGACATCGTCCCTACCACAGGAGACCCGATTGCTGTGACTCCTCATGATGAAACTCAAACCACCGAGGTCCCCGCTACCACCACTATTCCTGCTGGAACTCAAGGCCCTAGCACTCAATGGCTTGGCCCCTTTAGTGAAATCTTTCATTCTACTAATCCCGAAAAAATCAACCATGAATCCGACCCTCTGTCTCAGGTAACTCAAACTCCTTTTATTGCTACTACTCCTCCTCATGCATAAATTTCTATTATTGTTATCTCCAGTAGCACTATTGCCCAACCTAGACTTAGACTCTCCCAAGCTTATCCCACACCATACATCAGAGGTTTGGAACCCCCACAAAACTATGGGCGTAGAGAAGGAATCCGTGATTTCTCAAGACCATATTCAACTGATGATGAAAGCTCTGAAGGCACCGATATTAATCTTAGGAGGAGAAGGCCTGACAAGAAACCCGTAGGGAGCCAACGTTCTTAGTCCCATAGGACACTAGAACAGAAAATTGCTTCCTACGAGGCTGAACTCAAAGAGCTAAAGAAAATCTTGGGTTGGTAGGACACAAGGCCAACCCCGAGGCGTGAAGCCCCTGATATCATAGGGCTAGATGGAACCCTTCGAGATAGGAGAAGGGAAACTGAAGGGCTGATCTCACTGAGTTGCTACCACTCATAGATCCTGATGATCCGACCCCACCCTTTACCGAAGCAATCATGAACGCTCACATCTCAAGGAAGTTCAAGATGCCCACCATCAAGACTTATGATGGGGCGGGAGACCTCTCGAATCATGTAAGAATTTTCTCGAATGCTTTGTTATTACAACCTATTAACGATGATGTCAAGTTTAGGGTTTTTCGTCAAACCCTGGGGGGCATGGCTCAACGTTGGTATAGCCGGTTACCTCCTAACTCTATTGGGTCCTTCAAAGAATTAAGTAAAGCTTTTATAATCCAGTTTATAAGCGAAAGAGTGCACGAAAAGAGCTCAACCTCGCTCATGAACCTAGAGGAAGGAAAGAACGAATCCCTGAGGGACTACTTGGAATCGTTTCACCAAGGAAGTCTTGAAGGTACCAGAATTGGATGAAAAAGTAGCTATGATATTCTTACAATAGGGGACAACTGACCCTTACTTCAAGATGTCTCTGGCCAAGCATCCACCCGAGAACATGCTCCTTTTCCAAGACAGAGCATGGAAGTATATTAAGGCAGAAAAAAGCATGAAGAAAACCACTATACCAGTGGTGACAAATAGGAACAATAATAAAAATAGAAAAGGCGATCAAGAGTATGACACCCGGGACAAGTATTTTAAGACAGATAAGGTTCGCTGAATATGCAAGGCTGAATACGCCTCGAAGCCAAATCCTGATGGATATTGAAAGGGATCGAGACCTGAGATGGCCTAAACCCCTAAAGTTTGATCCTGAGAAGATAAACAAGAATGCGTTTTACCGATTTCATAAGGATATTGGACATGACATGGATGACTGCAGACAATTGAAGGATGAAATTGAATTCCTTATCAGAAGAGGAAAACTTTCTAAGTTCACCAAAGATGGAAGCCATGATAGGCGCGATGATCATGAGAGAAGCAATGATAATCGGGATAAGAATCCCCAACCTAGAGGGCTAGTTATTAATATGATTTTTGGAGGACCTACAGCTATAGAGAATTCAAGAAACTCAAGGAAAACGTACGCCAGAGAAGTTATGCAAGTCGTAGGTGAAGCACCTAAATGCGCTAGAACAGAATTGGTCATATCCTTTGATGACTCAGACTTGGAAGGGATAAAGTTCCCTCACGATGATCCCCTTATTATAGCCCCTTTGATAGGCAATTCGGAAGTAAAAAAAGTCCTAGTGGATAATGGAGCATCCGTCGATATCTTGTTCTACGATGCCTTTGTGAAGATGGGGTACAATGATTCCCAACTAACCCCTTCGAATGTTCCAATCTATGATTTTAATAGAGTGGAGTCGAAAGTAGAAGGAACCATTCAACTACTCATGACAATGGGAAGAGAGCCTCAAGAGGCCACCCAAATGCTAACCTTTCTGGTAATCAAAACATCTTCTACGTATAATGCAATCCTTAAAAAAATAGGCTTGCATGCTTTTAAGGCTATTGCCTCAAGTTATCACTTGAAGATCAAGTTCTCCACCAGAAACGATGTTAGGGAGGAAAAAAGAGNACCATAAAATGATGTTAAACTCCACAATGTGCGTCTTTGGCATAGGGTCTGGAAAATTCTTAGGAATAATGGTCTCTAAAAGGGGGATTGAGGCCAGTCCTAACAAAATTAAGGCTACCCATAGAGGATATGGACTCAAGAGAAGACGAAGAAAGAAGGGGGAAGCCAGCTGAAGACTTAGTTCTAATTTCCTTAGTTCTGGAAGAACCTGAGAAGGTCACCTATATTGGAGCCTCATTAAAAAACCTATGAAAGAAAAGTTAACAAAGTTCTTGCAAGAAAATGGGGACTTGTTTGCTTGGACAGTCGTTGATATGTCAGGGATTGACCCCAAACTGATCACTCATATGATTAACGTGGATCCAAGATGAAAAACAGTGAAGCAAAAGAAGAGAAACTTCACTCCAGAAAGGCAAGAGGCCATAAAGCAAGAAGTAGAGAAGCTCCTAAAGGCTGGTTTCATTAAAGAAATTCAATTTCCCGATTGGCTCGCTAACCCTGTGATGGTCAAAAAATCCAATGGTGAATGGAGAATGTGTGTAGACTTTACTGATTTGAATGATGCATGTCCAAAGGATTGCTTCCCTCTTCCGAGGATCGATGCACTTATAGATACCACGGCAGGACATAAGATGTTAAGCTTCATGGATGCCTTTAGTGGATACAATCAAATCAGGATGTACGGGGATGACATTGCTAAGGTATCTTTCATCACTAATTTTGGTGTATTTTGTTATCTTGTTATGGCCTTTGGGTTAAAGAATGCAGGAGCCACCTATTAAATGCTAGTTAGTAAAATATCCAAGCATCTTATTGGAAAAACCATGGAGGTATATGTTGATGATATGCTAGTTAAAAGTCTTGATAAGGCCAATCACATTGAACACCTTAGAGAGGCTTTCGAAGTGCCGAGACACCATAAAATGATGTTAAACTCCACAATGTGCGTCTTTGGCATAGGGTCTGGAAAATTCTTAGGAATAATGGTCTCTAAAAGGGGGATTGAGGCCAGTCCTAACAAAATTAAGGCTACCCATAGAGGATATGGACTCAAGAGAAGACGAAGAAAGAAGGGGGAAGCCAGCTGAAGACTTAGTTCTAATTTCCTTAGTTCTGGAAGAACCTGAGAAGGTCACCTATATTGGAGCCTCATTAAAAAACCTATGAAAGAAAAGTTAACAAAGTTCTTGCAAGAAAATGGGGACTTGTTTGCTTGGACAGTCGTTGATATGTCAGGGATTGACCCCAAACTGATCACTCATATGATTAACGTGGATCCAAGATGAAAAACAGTGAAGCAAAAGAAGAGAAACTTCACTCCAGAAAGGCAAGAGGCCATAAAGCAAGAAGTAGAGAAGCTCCTAAAGGCTGGTTTCATTAAAGAAATTCAATTTCCCGATTGGCTCGCTAACCCTGTGATGGTCAAGAAATCCAATGGTGAATGGAGAATGTGTGTAGACTTTACTGATTTGAATGATGCATGTCCAAAGGATTGCTTCCCTCTTCCGAGGATCGATGCACTTATAGATACCACGGCAGGACATAAGATGTTAAGCTTCATGGATGCCTTTAGTGGATACAATCAAATCAGGATGCACGGGGATGACATTGCTAAGGTATCTTTCATCACTAATTTTGGTGTATTTTGTTTTCTTGTTATGGCCTTTGGGTTAAAGAATGCAAGAGCCACCTATTAAATGCTAGTTAGTAAAATATCCAAGCATCTTATTGGAAAAACCATGGAGGTATATGTTGATGATATGCTAGTTAAAAGTCTTGATAAGGCCAATCACATTGAACACCTTAGAGAGGCTTTCGAAGTGCCGAGACACCATAAAATGATGTTAAACTCCACAATGTGCGTCTTTGGCATAGGGTCTGGAAAATTCTTAGGAATAATGGTCTCTAAAAGGGGGATTGAGGCCAGTCCTAACAAAATTAAGGCTATAATCGACATGAAACCTCCTATGACAGTAAAGGATGTCCAGAAATTGATAGGAAGAGTTGCGGCCCTAGGAAGGTTCGTCTCGAAGTTTGGGGATAAATTCTTACCCTTCTTCAAAATATTGAAGAAAGTAAAAGATTTCGTGTGGATAGAAGAAAGTCAAGCAGTCTTCGAGGAACTGAAGAAATATATGGCTGAAGCTCCGTTGTTGGCCAAGCCTAGTCCCGAGGACATCTTATACTTGTATTTGGCCGTATCAGAAAAGGCTTTGAGTGATGTCCTTGTAAAGGAAGAAGAAAAGATTCAAAAGTCAGTTTATTATGTGAGCAAGGTCTTGTATGAAGCGGAACTCAACTAATCCAAGATTGAGAAGTGATGGCCTCAAAAAAGTTGCGGCCCTATTTTCAAGCACACAAAAATGAGGTGTTAACTGACCAACCTTTGAGAAACATCATATATAGCCCCAAGGAAAGTAGAAGATTGATTAAATGGGCCATAGAGCTATGAGAATTCGACATCAAGTATAAGCCTCGAAAAGCCATTAAAGTCAAGCTCTTGCTGACTTCGTGGTCGAATGTACCATCAATGACCAAGAAGTTGGGGGCAGGAAACACCTAGAAGGAAGAAGAAGGACAGACTCCTAAAGAATATTGGGTGCTCAATTTTGATGGGGCATCAAAAATAAAACCTAGTGAAGCAGGCTTGGTGCTACAAAACCCTGAAAGGTTCGTCATACTATTAAGCTTGATTTTCCAACGACCAACAATGAAGTTGAATATGAATCCCTGATAGCTGGCTTGGGTTTGGCCAAGGCACTGAATGCCAAATACCTTAAAGTGTGCGGAGACTCGAAGTTGGTTATATCCCAAGTAAATGGAAATTTTGAAGTAAGGGAAGAAGTCATGGTTAAATACCTCTGACTAGTAAAAGTTATAATGACTTAATTTGAATAATGTCAGATGGAATATGTTCCGAGAGAAGAGAATGTAAAGGCTGATGCCTTATCAAAGTTTGCATCATCGGAAGTGGATGAACATATGTGAAATGTCTACTTCCAAGTCTTAAAGATCCCCGGCGTCAATGCAAAGCTGGTAGCCCCGATAAACATGGGCAGTTGCTGGATGGATCCAATTAAAGCCCACATTCAGTCTGGGTGGACTTCTGCCAATGCTATGGAATCTAGAAAGCCTACTATGAGGGCATTAAGGTACGCTCTTATCAATGAAATTCTCTATAAAAAAATCTTTTATTATTCCATACTTGAAATGTCTAAGGCCAAATGAAGCCCGTGAGGCCTTGAAAGAAGTACACGAAGGAATTTGTGGCCAATACTTGGGGGCAGAGCTTTGGCTCACAAAATCACCCGTCTTGGTTTTTACTAGCCTGACTTGTTAAAAGATTCAAAAGAGTATGTGAAAAGGTGTGACAGATGCCAAAGGCGTGCACCAGTTGTCAGGAAACCTCATGAGATGTTGACATCCATCAATTCCCACATCCCCTTTGTAATGTGGGGAATGAACATCCTTGGACCTTTTCCGATGGCTAGTGGAAAAAGAAAGTTCTTGATCGTTGCGATTGATTATTTCACTAAGTGGATTGAGGCTAAACCACTGGCCAAGATAACCACCATGTAAGTAGCCTAATTCTTCTGGGAAAACATCATATGCATGTATGGAATACCACGAATCCTGGTCACAGACAATGGAACACAATTCAATAATGAAGAATTCAAGGAATATTGAAATGATAATGACATCAATCTATGATTTACCTCTGTTGCACATCCCTAAGTAAATGGGCAGGCTGAAGTAGCCAATTGAATCATCCTTGATGGGCTCAAGAAAAGAATTGAACGCTCAGTTAACACCTGGGTAGATGAGCTTTTTCCAATACTCTAGGCATGCAGGACCACTCATAAAGTGACCACTAATGCAACTCCATTTTTCTTAGCTTATGGGGCAGAGGCAGTGGTTCCGGTTGAAATATCACATGTATCACCAAGAATCAAGGCCTTTGAGCCTGAGGAAAATGAAGAAGGGATGAAGCTTGCATTGGACCTGATTGATGAATTCAGGGACAAGGCTCATGCAAAGATCATAGAATATCAGAAGAAATCTTCTTTCTACTACAACCTAAGGGTTAAGGAAAGATTATTTTGACAATGAGACTTAGTTCTTAGAAAGTCTTAAGCCTCTGGAGTAGGCCACAAAGGCAAGTTAGCCCCTAATTGGGAAGGGCCTTATAAGATAAAATAAGTTAAGGGATGATGATCATACATCCTCGAAACCCTAGAAGATGTTGAAGTGCCAAGAACTTGGCATGCCTCAAACCTAAAGGTTTATTATATCTAAAGAATTCGATGGAGAATTCTTATATTTAGTAGGAACCTAACAGAAATAAGGTTCGATAAAATCACTAGGATACAAGAGCCTTTCGCTCTAAGTAGGATTTCCATTTTGTAAGGGTTGTGCTCATTTTTAGCCTTGAAGTCGCTATTAATATAAAGTAGTTTTTCTACCTTATGGCATTCCTTAAACATATTGTGTTTAGCCTAAGTTGGCTCTCAATTTTATTGTTCTTCTGTGCTTAAAAAAGTATATTTTATCAAATATGCTAAGGCATGAAAAAAGAAAAGAACAAACAACAAAGGACTTTTTATAAGTAAAGAGTCTTAGGAACACATAAGCAGAAAAGGAAAAATACAATGAATACAAGAAGAAAATTAAAACTAAAGAAGGTCCTCGATATTCTCATCATCATCCTTCTTCTCCTCTTCTTCCTCGATCTCCTTTTGAGCATTCCCCTCGACCTCGGGAGAGTCAAAGATCTTGTCATAATCATCCAAGGCCTCACCTCCCGAAATATCACCAGAGTTGTCCTCGCGGATGGTGGAGATCAAGGCCAAAGGCTGGCCCATAAGAGCGGGGAAATCAGCCTGATCAAACAATCCTGGATGCTTAGCCAAAATGGCATTAAGACACTTCCCCACGCTTGAGTGTCTGCAGTCAAAAAAACCAGGTCATTATGCTTATCAATGAAAGCGTAAAATTTCTCCGACTCCATGTACTCGTCAATCAAGTCCTTCTTTTCGGCCCTTAGCTCTTGCAGCTCAGCATGTACTACTATCAACTCCTGGTCCTTCTTGAGTAGCTTCTTCTCAAGAACAGCCACCTTTGCATCAACCTTGGTATTGCCCTTCCTTTCGGCCTTCTCAGGAAAACGCCACGTCTTGGCCTGACGGACCATGGTCTGAAAATAAGTGTTGACCTGTTTGCAACACAATACATTCAAGTCAAAAGCCTGAAAGATGACCCAAGTATAAGAAAAGTTGTGTGAACAGAATGGGCCTTACCATGGCAGCAACTTGGGCCCCAAGAGTTTCGGCCTCTTCAATGTCCGTCTTCAAGACAATTTTGGCCTTGTCTACTAGAGGGATCGAATTTCGGGACCAGTCGATGAAATTCAGTGTGCTTCCAACGATATGTCTAGTTTTCTAATACTCCAACTGGATTTCAAAGCCGCAGTCTTAGGGTTCTCCTCCTCGTCAACTCGAGGCCTCTTTCCTTGGACCTTATCACAGGGCTGAAGGAACCCTGGACGATTGGGCTCCTTAATCGGGCCTTCAAGAGACTCGCGGGCCTTGCGCATTTTATGGGTTTCTTGGTCTCCCACGCCCAAATGAAAGTTTATATTCTCTGCGGCTGCAAAATAAACAAAAAAAATAAACAATTGGACTCAGAAAAATCGGGAAAAAGAAAGTAGAAAAAGAAAAGTACCATTATTAGAAACATGAGAAAGTCCGACATCCTTCAAAGAAAATTCTTCAAGAAGCTTCCTGTAATGGGTTTGGCCTCTGTCTTGGCCCAAATCCACAACAATCAGCTTTTCCTCCGGGGTCAACTAGATCAGGCCCGCATTGTCGTCCTTGACCCTGCAAAACGAGGTCCTGAAGAGGGTGCCCCAATCAATGCATTCCCACTCTAAGTATAAAAAATCTCTCCGCCAATCCGGATTGGTGTCAGGCAGAGATTTATTACAGAAAATTGGGCTTACCCCTTGCCTATGATTTATATAAATCTAGCCCAATATGTTTGATGGGCTATTTTTAAATTGAAAAATACTTCTAAAAATGGCAATCGAGAGAGGATATTTTTTCCTAAGGCAAAGAACTACAAAACAAATAAGGGTCTGCAATGAATTTGGGCTAAGCTAGCATGGGCTTACCCTAGCTTCAACTAACAGTCTAACTATAAACTCATGGAAAGGAAACCTAAGCCCACCAATAAGGGCATCCCTAAACACGCACATCCTATTGGGCCGCTAATGACAAGTCTTATCCCCCGGTTCAGCTAAAACAAATTTAAAACCAGGAGGCAATTTGTACAATTTGGTTAACTTATCGCAATGTACTTTATTTGTGAAAATACTTTGATAATTAAAGGCGTCTAGTTCGGTTATTGAAGGAAATTCATCACCCATAACTTCGAGCAATTCAAAAATCAAAGAAAAAGTAGGATTCACAATAACAACGTTACCTCTTTTTACCGCCCTGGAAAGAAGTCTTTGTTGAGCAGCATCCTGGGAATCCGTCATGGATCTTCAACAGATGAATGCTTGAAAAATGAAAAGGATGAAGATGATTGGAAAAAGTTCACCGGAAATCGCCTTGACTAAAAATCTCTAGAGTGAAATTCTGAGAGAGTTTTACTAAGAAAGTGAGAAGTTAAAAATGAAGTTCTCACTTCACTGATTTATAGCTGAGAAAAACGGTAGCTCAACTGGTTAAACTTCTCATGGCTGGTAAAAAGTCGACAAAGTAATTTGGGTCACGACAACATATGGCCCAAAAATGTAAAAGTTTGAGCCATAACAAAGCCCAAAGACCTATGTGTCAAGGCCCAATGGTTATCACTACTAAAATCCTCAAATGACCAAACGACTAGGAATCCTTGTCGACTAGAAGCCAATGAATGGCTTAAAAATGACTAGGATTTCCTATCGACCAGGTGTTGCAATTGCCACGGACGACTAGGAACCCTAGTCGTATACAACTAGAAACCTTGGCCGATAAGGGTTCCACATTGAAGCAAGAAACGACCAGGATCCTAGTCGAATTTGACTAGGATTCGTGGTCGAAAACAATACTGAAAATGCTTAAAAAATCATTAAAATGATTTAAATAGCAAATAAATTATGAAAAAATCTCTAAAAATAAAGGAAAATTCCTAGAAATTAAGAAAAAATACATGTGGGTATAAATAAATAATGGAAAATTCTCTATAAATAGAGGAAAATTCCTAGAAATTAAGGAAAAATACATGTGAGTACAAAAAATTATGGAAAATTCTTCGTAAATAAAGGAAAATCCTTGAGGACAAAATAAAATTTAGCAAAATTCTGGAAGACATAAAGGAGAACTTCAACGACAAATTCATGAACCTTAACTCCTACAAAGTGTTGCACACTTTACAGAAGTAGAGACAAATGATATGGGCTAAAAATATGCCCTAAAGACACAATTAATGTAGTATTAATTAGACCTAGTTTGGTCCAAAAGGGAGCCCCGTTTAATGAGGCTCGAAACCCTAATTACAAAATAAATTCATAATTAATTACTTAGCTAAATATACAACTAATTAATTATGTTCAACTACAAGAAAACTACTCCAAGGAGTAGCCCCCAAGACATCTCAATCAACAAGGAAACATATTATTACATGAAAACTACTTCTATCACAAGAAGGATCCAGAATCCTTCAAGAATGTGTCTTGTTCACCAAGGTTCTTAAACCTACTCTAATTCTTAGACTCTCTACATCTATATAAAGGGTCTAACTCCTCATTCTTAGAACCAGGGGCGGATGCACAGTCTTAGAAGGGGGGTCATAGGCCCCCACTCAATTTTTAGTACGAAAAATAAAATAACATATATTTAACTTATTGCCCTCACTCAAATAATATAAATTCCCCCACTCAAATAATATAAAACAAAAAAAATATATGAAAAACCTGAATTTTCATATTTAAATTCATAATATATTTATTTTAATTTATGATTTTTTTGAAAAGAAAGAAATTATATTTGATTAATATAAAAATATTATAAATATAAAAACATTTTAGTTTAAAGTACAATTTTTTTAAATATCTTTATATGTTTAATATTATTTTAAAATTTATATTAATAATATTTTTAATATAGGATAGTAGGTCTGAAATTAAATATTACATATAATTATATAGTGCCCCCACTGAAAAATTATTCTAGATCCGCCATTGTTTAGAACTACGTCTAACTTGATTCTCATACGCACCGAGATATATAGGCATCTTGTGAGGGCAGAACTAAACTACGAAACACAAGTGCAGCTATTAAAACTTGATAAACTCCGACACACATCGCAATTAATACACCCTAATTTTTAATCCATAATATTTAACTACATAAAAATTAAATAAATTACTTGAATCTGGACAGGAAGTATAAAAAAACGCAGGAAAATGTGTGAAAAAATGCACTGGTTCGGCAATGTATTGTTTAGGATAAAAAGGTAAATTCAACATGAAAACGAAACCGGTACATGGCGAGGAATGATGAAAACAGTGACAATGCACGTGGCACTGACACCTCCAGATCCTGCCACGTCGACTATAATGACGCTCGTCAGTGTGTACAGACTACAGATCTAGATGCCCTTCATAACTATTTTTTTTAAATAAAATAGAATATACTCCCTTNNAAAATGATAGTGTAATAGTAAAGTTAGGTAAAAAGTGGGTAAAGTGATGGGACCTATTAATATTTAATAATAGATTTGAGATAGTGGAGGAAAGTAGTGGGTGTAATAATATTTTTATATTATGAATTTGAGATAGTGGAGGAAAGTTAGTAGGTGTAATAGTATTTTTTATTATTAAAACTTTACTATTTTTGAAATGTATACAAATGAGAGTGACATCCAAAAAAGGAAAGTGTATAGAATTGAATGGGACAGAGAGAGTTTTTATTTACCGCAAATAGTACTCCAAAACAAGCAGCTATTCTCCACTCCACCTTATATCTCTACATAAATATAGTACATACACTATATAGCATAGTACATACAAACAATCCAACTCAAATTTTAAGCTCAAGCTTATCTCTTCACAATGGGGGAGGTCTCTAGAATCGTCCTCTTTTTTATGATCTATAGTTAATTATTTTTACATGTTCTTTTGATCGAATTTTGTATGGTTTTTATGTGTTTTCTTATTGATTTTGCAGGAAGAAAACAAGGCGGAGGAACAGAAAGAAGAGGAAAAGAAGGTAGAAGAAAAGCCAAAGAAAGTAGAGGAAGTGGAGAAGAAAGAAGAAGCAAAACAAGATAGAGAGAAATCAAATGATGAGACAAAAGTTGAGAGAACACCAAAAGGGCCACCTCCACCGCCGCCGCCGCCTCCTCAAGAAATAGTGCTTAGAGTTTACATGCATTGTGAGGGTTGTGCTCGAAAAGTTCGTAGATGTCTCAAGGGCTTTGAAGGTGATCATTTAAATTTTCATAATGATTATTTATATTTTTTTTAATATTTAAAATAGTGGATTTTTTTTGTGGGTAATTTTAAATGGAGTACTAATTAAAGTTCATATATATCTAATAATATATTATAAACAGAGAATATAATGCAGAATATATATTTTTCAAATTAGTCCTCAGTTTCTCGTAGAACTTATACATAATCTAGTATTGCAGTATATAAAATGGAATGATTATATTGAGATGAAAGGCAAGCGAGGAAAAAGAAGTATAATTTGTACATGTATAATGTTGAATTATTTTTCTTGGGGCAGGTGTTGAAGATGTTATGACTGATTACAAGACTCATAAGGTTGTGGTGAAAGGTGACAAGGCAGATCCAGTTAAAGTTTTGGCTAGGGTTCAGGGTAAGACTCACCGCCAAGTTCAGCTTCTTTCTCCGATCCCTCCACCGCCGGCAGAAGGCGAGGATAAAGTTATGACATACTCCCTCCGTCCCGGCCAAATGTTTACATTTGGTCCGGGCACGGAGACCAAGGATAGTGGGTGTAATAGTGATTTTATTGTTAAAATAAATGAAATAGTGGGTGTAATAGTGTAAAGTGTTGAAAAAGTGGAGTGAAGTAGTGGATGTAATAATATATTTATTGTTAAAAGTTACTATTTTTAGTAATGTAAAGAATTGGGTGGGACGTCCCAAAAAGGAAAGTGTAAAGAATTGGTTGGGACGGAGGGAGTATTATTTATTTAATTATATATTTTTTACATCTGGTTTGTTTGTTCCGGGGTATATTATCTTGGATTCCGTATGTGGTCTACTTATTTATTGTATATTTGTATTGTATTATTAATTGCAGCCTCAGGTTTTAACAGTGGTTTTAAAAGTACACATGCATTGCGAAGCTTGTGCTCAAGAGATCAAGAAACGTATTGAACGAATGAAAGGTGATTATTATTTAATTAATTATTTCTTATGGGGTCTAATTTTCTTTTACTGCCGTCTTTACCTTTTTCTTTACTTGAATCTCAGACTAATAGTAAAAGTGTTACACGATTGAATATTTGCATATTCAATTATAAAGGACATACATCACAATCTGTATATTCTCCGACTGGAATAAAATAACGACTTGTTGAGATTCCACTGATTTTTTTGTTTTTCATTTCTCCGAATGAAATCAATACCATCAATCGGTGTCAGCAAAATGTTAATTAAGTTACCTGTTCTCTGAACTCATTCACAGCTCTGTACCATTTTAAGTCATCATTTCTCCGAATATTGTTACGTGTTAGTATGTATTATGTTATGCGAGTTTTAAGCTCTACCATTTTAAGTTACCTCTATAATTATTGATAGCCTGTTAATTAGGCGAGAATCGAATACGTACTTAATTAATATGTAAATCATAATCCGTTGATATTTTATTTATAATTCGCAGGGGTTGAGACTGCGAATCCGGATCTAAAGGGCTCCCAAGTGACAGTTAAAGGAGTATTTGATCCTCCAACCTTGGTTGAATATGTGTACAAAAGAACCGGGAAGCATGCAGTTGTTATGAAGCAAGAAGTGGAGAAAAAGAAAGAAGAAATTAAGGGCAATGAAGCTAAAAAAGGTGATGAGGGAGGTGACAAAGAAGGGAATAAACCCGAAGAGCCGGCTCCGACAGTGGCTTGAGAAGCTGGCAAAGAGAAGAAGGAAGAGGGCGGAGAGAAAGAGGCTCCAAAGCCAGAGCAGGTGCCCGCAGCAGCAACAGGTGAAAATGAGAAGAAAAAGGAAGTGATGGAGCTGATCAAGAAGAATGAGTTTTACTATTACTACCCACCACAGAATTACCAAATTTACCATCCAAAGGTGGCTACTGAAATCTACCCTCCACCACCACAGATGTTCAGTGATGAGAACCCTAATGCATGCTCTGTTATGTAAGTGTTTGTAAGGGTATAAAGGGCAAAACTGGTTTAATTAAGAGTGAGCTAGTGAGTGAGTGCACATGGTCTAAGCTAGTATGGCCATGGTATATATTGCAAGTTCTATATATACAAGTTAAACCTTCTCTTTGATATATATGCTCTACCCACATGTGACCTTGTCGTTGAATTGAATCTACTAATTAAGGACTGTACAACTTTGTGAGGTTTGTACCTTTTATTAAATTACTATAATCCTCTTGTTACAGAAAATAATAAGACCATAATATATTAATATTGTAACATCCCACATCGAATAGATAAAGTGTATTTGGGTCATTTATAAGGACATGTCAATAACTAATGTATACCTAAAATTGCTAGCTTTTTATGGGTTGATCTGTGATGCCTCGTCGAGCCCATGGACAAACTTACGGAACCCGGCCGGAAGTGTTAAGGCACTGTCCGGGTTCCGTAAGTTTGTCCATGGGGTCGACGTCCCTCGACCCAATAAGGTGGGGTGTTCGTTAATCACAAACTCTGTATGATCGGTGANTATATATATATATATATATATATATATATATATATATATATATATATATATATATATATATATAAGAAACTATTCACCAGACACGGTGGGATATCTTTTGATATTCAATCAACCCATCTCATATCATTAAAAAAATAAATCAATGGCTGAAATTAAAAAAAAAAGGTTTCATACGCTCTATAATAGAGTGTATATACAATCTAGCGGACATAAATATTTTTTTATTTCTCATTTTGCCCTTTAAAACATACGGTATATTATATGTCTCTAACGGATACACACCCTTATCTGCTCAGAAACACACTTGTTCTTTTATCATACAATTCTTTAGAGATTTCTGTGAGCTCTCTGAATCTCATTTCAACTTTACCTACTTGAATACCATTTTTGTATAAATTTAATACTCATTTCACAACCTAGTATATTTTCAGCTATCTAATACCCATTTCTATAAACTTTGAGTTTGGGAGAAATTTAATTTCTTCATGATTTCAAAATTTGAGATTGGAAGAAGATTCGATTTCTTTAAGATTTCAAAATTTGAGTTTCTTGGTAAAGTTTTATTAAGGTTAGCTCTCTTCATTTTATGGTTTTTTTTTTCATTTTTTCAAAATTAAAGTATCCTATTAAGTCTCCTAATAAGTTTAAAAAAATACAAATGTATGCTATATAATAGAGCGTAAGTGCAGACATGTTTGTAGAAAATTTTGGTAAATAGAAAATTTTCCCTTAATTTTTTTTCCAGCCATATAGGTCTACTCTATTATAAAGCATATTACAGAGCGTAAATGTAGACATGTTTCCCAACTTTCTTTTTGACTCAGTTTATTTTCTAGAATTATAGGTACACTCTATTATAGAGTGTACATGTATTTTTTTAAAATGAATATTACATGGCAAAGTAAGGATAAAAATGGGAAAAAAATTAAAAATTATACGCTCTATAATGTACGTTACATTATATAGCGTAAGTTTTAAATTATTTTTTTAATCCTGACTGTTTATTTTTTTTTAATGATAGGAGATGGGTTGAGTTGATTATTAATTTTATCCACCTAGGAACCTACGTGTGTGTGTCTCATTAAGGCTTTAACTATGCACTTCGCTGATGAATTATCGATCTACAATAATTCTGAATTGTATAAAATGAGGCAAACTATTTTATTTCATTGTTACAGTATATAAGAATTTAGTTGGTCAACATGCATGACAACACATATATCAAGGAGCTCGAGCTAGAAAAATGTTGGTAGTATCATAAGCCTTGTCATCTCAATAGAAAAAGAAAATAAAAGATTAGCAAGTTTAAATAAGTGTTTTAATTTATTATATTAATTGAATTATAAATAAACTAAATTAAATGTTTTACAAAATAAAATTTAGAGAATGCAACGCAAATAATTGTTAAAATATTTTATTCCTGAGTACGATTCTCTTTTAAATACAATACAAACCAATACATAAATTTAATTTATGATGTTTTGTGTCTGACAACACTTAAAAAGGTGTGTATAGTTGGTTTTTTTAACAGCACCGCAATTTTAAATAATAATCTCAAATTAATTAGCCTAATGCACTTTAAAACTTTTCAAGGCTGATCAAGTTAATTGAATTTTGGCCCGAGCTGAGTGAAGTTACGGATTAAATTTTATGATTTGATTCAAATCAAAGTTAATTTCTTAATCGAACTCTAAGTCGATCGAGCACTATTTCTAAATCGATTTCCAATAACAATTCTCCCAATATTTTTGTTATTTGGACAACCATTTTATACTTGGCGCTAAAGTAGTTGTTGGGCCTCAATATTCTAGATTTCTAGAGGAAGTCCATTGGAAAAAAGGCTCAAGTTAGAACTCATCAACAATAAGATCAAAGGAAAAGTTCGGAAGTTCTGCCTCTCTCTCGGGCAGTCGGGCTCCTCCAAAAAATTCTACTCCGACGATCCAAATATAAACCAGTAATTTTATATCTCACTATAATTACTTCCAAGTATATACGATATATTAACTCGATCTCATTACAAATTTACAATTTCCGCAAAATGTTATTCGAAAGTATCTCGCCATAATTTTGTTGGTGGGTTTTTTTTTAATATTTATAATTTTGTAGTGTGAAAAATATATAATATTTTATTTTTTGTAATTAATATTTATTAGGTTTGATATTATTAATTATGTTCGTATGTGTTTATTCACTTCATCGTTTAAATTATGAAAGTGATGTATATGAAACCTTTTTGATTTTAATAATTGCATTGTCAGTAGAATCTCTTATGTTTATATGAGATTTTAAACTATCTAAAATATGTAATAAAATTCAACTTTAAAATCAATCAGTATTAATAAATTTTTAAGGATCCGTTTAGCTTATCTTAAAATAAATTATTTTAATTTAAAGTGAATAAGTGATAAGTAATTTTTTTAGACGTTTTATTTTTTAATACACATCTTTAGAATTTTTTTTGTAAAGAAAATTTAAAAAATAATAATTTTAACTATGTAATCTAAATTTCTAAAAATGTGTGTCAAAAAATTAAATGTTAATTATTTTTAAATAGGGGTAGTATATGGTAACAAATTATTTATACGGAAAAAAAGCGAGTAAAAGACAACTTTAATGGAGTGTATTTAAAATTCAGCCTCGAAAGCGGAAAAGATTTAAATTACAGTAAAAAAATAAAATGAAATCGAAAGAGGTCGGCCGAAGAGCCTCACGAGACGCGGTATTGCTTACATCTTTGTCGGGCATTCAGATAACTTTTGGCATAGCTAAATATCTAAATTAATGTAATACTATAAAAACTACAACTTTTATGTACTAAAATCTTTAAAGCGTGAAATTTAAATGATTGAAAACATAAATTTATATTGTATTTGTAATATTCAATTATAAATCCTTATTATTTAAACTATAAATTATTAACATACAAAATAAATGCTTAAAGTAATATATAGTAAGCAATATTAATTGTTGTAAAGTGAATCACAAATTTGAAATTAGTACTTTTTTTACCAAATCTTCCATTTCACTCGATTCATTTCATTTGTTCTCCCCAAACAAACAAACATAACAAACACAACATAATGTATAACTTCCGTCGGTCCAGCGTGAAAAAATAAATAATAACAGGTCGGTAGGTGTGAAGTTTAGAAAAATAAAAATCCATAATAATAATAAAAAGGAGTTGAGCACTGAGCAGAGGGCAGAGCCCACACAATGACACCTATCACTCAAACTCACATGTACACGTAGTACTTGTAAAATACACAATACACAAAAAAGGACAACATGGGAGTGTAATTTAGCCATTTAGGACATGGGCGGTGCTCAACTCCACAAGATTAAGAACAGGATCAGATACTTTGGCTTCCTAGTTAATTTAACCCTATAGTATTCACACACACAATCTCTCTCTGTCTCTCTCTCTCTCTCGGGAGAGACTTCGAGAGAGAGTCTAGTCTCTCTCCTAGTATTTATATCCAAGTATCAGACCTCGTTATTTTCCAATATTAACCACCACTATTTCTACTCCTCCATCTCAGCTTTACACTTGCTCTATACTTGTATAAAGTTGTACGTATATATCAACTGATATATTTCTAACTAGAAGAAAGGTAATCAAATGGAAGATCGTCTATGGACTTTCCTCACTTTTATTCATACCCTAGCTGGCCCGGCTACCATGTTGTTGTATCCACTGTAAGTTCTCTTCGTCCTCTTATAACCTAGTTTGTTCTTTGTATCTTTTTAATTAATAATAATAATAAATATTATAGATATGCATCGGTGATGGCAATAGAGAGCACCTCAAAGGTGGATGATGAGCAGTGGCTTGCGTATTGGATCCTCTATTCCTTCCTCACTCTCGTTGAATTGCTCTTTCAACCCGTCTTAGAATGGTATGTTTACATTTTCTGCTAATTGGATGTGTATAGTATCCGTAGCTGCTTGCATATAGTCTTATGTTTGGGATAAATGAAAATGGAATGAGATTTGAACTAAACTATGAGTCAATTTTTAAAAATTTCATTCTTTCTCCCATTCCTTTCCTAACGACCTTAACTAAAACTCAAATTTTTTAATTTGAGATGGAATGCTCTATTCTCCCTTGTATACATTTTCTTATCAAAGAAATTTAGCACTCATCCATTCCTTTTCAAATCTTTCATCCTACCTGCATAAATTTCCTTTATTTTCACTCATTCCATTCCATTCTCCCCAACCAAACACAACATTAGCAGTAATGACAAATGTTTTAAATGAGTTACTGAATGCATTTGTGAGGAGGAGCCATTGAGCTCATTCCGGGTTCCAGATTGTATTTAACTGTATCTCTATGCTTCCATATAGTTTACCTCTCACAAATTGGAACTAGGGAACACCCAAATGCATTTATGAGAAACAATTGAGCTCATATGGGATGCAGTTTGTTGATAATTGGATTCCGAATAGAGTTCCCAAAAACTTTGAGTCNGAGCTCATATGGGATGCAGTTTGTTGATAATTGGATTCCGAATAGAGTTCCCAAAAACTTTGAGGAGTCAACAAGCTTATTTGTGAAATCGTGATTCCATTTGAACCACAGCAATACTAATTTCAAATCTATCCTTTTCATTTTCGTAGACTCTTGCAAACTATATATCTGAATTTGTACGAAGATAGTATAATGTTAGTTTGCTCAATATACCACAGGTTCCCGCTATGGNTATATCTGAATTTATACGAAGATAGTATAATGTTAGTTTGCTCAATATACCACAGGTTCCCGCTATGGTATGATGTGAAACTTGTGTTTGTGGCATGGCTAGTGTTACCTCAGTTCAAGGGGGCTGCTTTCATTTATGAGAAGTATGTGAGAGAGCAGCTATTCAAGAAATATGCAGGGGGAGCACTCCGTCACAATCAGTATCCTAACACCTCTAAGATCAAGAACAAGTTTGTTGATTTCTTGACTCCTAACAGAGTGAGTACTTACAGTTTGGTATGAATTTACAGGTGTGTGTTTTGATTCTTACAACAGCTAACAACTTTTCTAAATTGTTTTGGGCAGGACGAGCATCAGTCTTGAGGGCTAATTAAAGATTTTCGAGGATAGCAAGATTCAAGGGGGCATGGCATGTAACTTTACTTTCTGAAAAAAATGTGATTCCTCTTGTTTCTCTCTTTGTTTGTGGACCTTGACTGTACTACTGAATGGTTTAGTTTGTGAATCTTCTGTTTTTATTTGTAATCAAATCTAAGCAACTTAATTGACTGAACTCTCTCTGTATATATTTGCCTATCCTTTAAATAATCTTAAGGAACAAATGAAACTACTTTGTTATACACTTGGCTGTCATACATATTAATTGATAAACAAGGCATGGATAGGTCTGTTGCTTCATTGTATTACGATATGGTAAGTAATCTACAAATGTTGTAAGGTTGCAATTCTATTCTATATAGTTAGTAATGGGTTGAAGGGGAGTTTGCTTGTGGCTTTAAGAAACACAAAGAACTGGAAACGAGCATCCCCTGCAGCCTATATATCATCCATTACATCAATCTGTTGAGAACAAGGAGAGTTAACGAGATGAAATGTTTGGAGAGAGAACTGATTTTGTTGTACATCTATATTAATACTCTAAATTTGTAATATTGACAAAAGGTATTTTGAGCAAAGTTTGTTAAATTAATGAAAGGGATACTCTCTGGTAGGACTTAATAGTTGGTTTTTGCACCGTTACATTTTTTTACTTTCTTGGTAAATCTATATATTTGAAAATATGATACCCTTCTATTAAGTAAAAAGTAATAAAAAATAATGGAATCAATTTCAGACTGGAAAATAAATTGTATATTTGAAATTTTTACGAAAAAATATATGAAATTGTTTGCCCAGAAAGATAAACTATTACAGAAGGGGGTTGAATGTAATAGTACCAGTAAATCGATTAAGAATACAAGTATGTAAAAGATGAATATTGTTTTGTATTAAAGATTGAACATGTTACAAAACTCTCTCAAGAAGTTGTTTGTTCTCAAGAGCTGCTAGGTTATGAAAAATATGATTTGCAAAGATACATCAATGTTAACATATGTCTGTGTTTATATAGACATAGTTACAATTCAATTACAAATTAGAATAGAAATAGAATAGTTTTACATAAGGAAATAGTCTTGCATTCGGATTCCTTCTTACTTTCTGATTCAGACTCTAATTTGAATTGCTTCCTGACAAACTCTAATATTAAACTCTGTCGGTTATTATTCTCTGATAGAGCATTCTCTGTTAGAGTAAACTCTGATTGAGTATTCTCTGATAGAGTAAACTCTGTCCGACAGTTCCTTAAACTCTGATGACGTCAGCAATGTAAACTCTGACTTGTATTCTCTGACAGCCATCAGTGTTTGCTTCTTAACAATCTCCCCCAATTTATGCTTTAAGAAATAAAACATAAATTCCACTTATGATGTCAAAAATCCAAGACAAATACATCAGAGTTTGTTTGCCATGTTTAACTCAGATTCTTCTATAAGAAAAATCATCTTTCAGAAATTGACTCAGAAGTTTGTCTTCAGCAGCTCTCAGTAAATCAACCAGCTTCTCTTTCAGTTCCTTCATCTGGTCAGAAGAATCATCAATCTGATAAATAGCAGCTCTTAAAGCATAGATAGATGATCTATCCATTCTTTCATCCAAAGCAATACAACAAGCCTTCATTCCATCAGGATTTAAGATTAGTGTAGGAATCCCTAACACCATCTTGACTTTTTCATCTCCTTTTCTCATTGCTCTTCTTGATCCATCTTCATGCAAGTATCCAGGCTCATACTCCTCAGAGTTTATCATCATTAATCTTTCACTTTTCTTCTTTTTAGCTATTTCTCCTTCAAGAATTTTTACCCATCTAGAAGCCACCTCATTTTCATCATTTAGGAGGAACAAAACATGTTCAAGTTCTTTAGATGCTTTCTGAATTAACTCTTCTTGAGCAATCTTCATAACTCTTCCATCCTCCAAGAAATAAACGAGCTTCTCCTTAGCTTGAACACTATCAAAGATATCCTTCACAATATTAACATATACTAGCTTGTCCAAATGTTCTTGAGACAGCTCTTCTTCAGGTTTGTCTTTCAATGAATAAGGATCTCTGAAGATGTTTGCTTCACCTCTGTAGACCTTAGCATGAGAATCACCAATACCACCTTTATCTTTTCCAAGTCTAGCATTGAGAGTCAGAGTTTGAGTCTTTGTCCACAGAAGATCAGACTTTTTCTTCCTTATCAGAGATTGTTATTGTTCTTCTTCCTCATCATCAAAGCTTGAACCACCTGGAAGAAAATTTGTTCCATACATAGTGAGAGGATTATTTGGCTTAGCTGGAGCTTTTTGTTGAATTCTAGAAGATGATCTTGTTTGAATTTCTGAGACTGGTTTTGGTTGAGCAATTGGTTTGACTAATTTGGGAGTTTCAACATCTTTGATTTGAATAGGCTTAGCTTCTGACTTCTTCTAGTGAACAGGTACCTTCTTCTGAATTGGACATTTTCTTATATATCTTCTCTTTTTCTGGACTTGAGCAATGTCAGTACCAGACTTCTTCAATTCAGCTTCTACAGCAGCTGGATCCATTCCAGGATTTTATTCTTCAAAAACTTTCCTTGCCAGCTCTGCATCTTTCAAATTTTGTTCTTCAATTTTCTCAGGTTTCTTTTCTTCTTCAAGCCTTCTTGCAAATTCCAAATCAACTTCTATCAGAGTTTATTTCTTGATTTGTTTGTCAGAGATTGGTGCCATCAGAGTTTGAGTAGTTGACAGAGTTTGAATTTGATCAATCAGAGTTTGCTGCTGCAGAATTTGTTTACCCTCCCTGTGACTCCCTTGATCTGCATCATCAGGTTTATCAGGTTTTTGTACAACATCCTCTTTGCATTTGTCTGTAACTGAACTCTCCCCCTTTCTGGCATCAGACTTTTGCTTGACAGTAAGAATATCAACAATGGTGTGTAACATCCCCTGCATAGAACTGATAGAGTTTGACAAAGTATCCACATTTGCCTCCAGAACATCTTGTCTAGCTGAGACATTCTTGAATTTGACTTCCATAGAATTCTGTAAAGAGTTAACAAAAGCAGAGTTGTTGGTAAGAGAATCCTTAAGTGCACCAACTTCAGTATGAAGGCCGTTAGATAACACAGTAGTAGCCTTCAAAACAGACTTCAATTCTGCAGAGTTAATCTCTTTGTCAGCCTTATTAACAAAATCATGAACATGTGGCCAAAAGATATCTTCATGTGAATATTTCCAAGAACTGTCCCAAATTTTCTGTTTAAGAGAATCTATTATCACATCTTTAGAAGTTCCTGGTTGAGAAGAGAAATATCTGTGAACACCTTCAGCATCTAAAGCAGATTCAATCTCTCCTTTCAGATCTTCTACCACCATGTAATCTGGATAGCTCATGCTCAATCTTTCATGTGCATCATGTGAGTTGACTGGCCACTTTTTCGTATTATATCTTTGGGAATAGGGAATGGACAAGTCTGTGACTTCTTCATCAGTAAAAATAGGCTCATCAGAGTCTGTATCCACCCCATCAGAGTTTGCAGCTTTCTCAGAGATTAGCAAAACATCAGAGTTTGTAACAGATAAACTCTGAGTACCTGCAAAAGATATGGAACATCCTAAATCACTCTTATTTTTTAAAGTAATCTCATTACTTCTCACATCACACATATCATAACTTTTAAGAGTTAGATTTTGCTCACTAGAAGTAACTAACTTCTTTCTCAATTCTACCTCACCTTTTGCCAGATCCAGTGTATGCCTCTCATTTATTCTATTTTTCACACATTTTATCTCAGACTCACTAGAAAGGCTCAACACACAATGTCCTATAGAAATAAGAGGTGGCTGGGAAAGGTTGACTATAGTTACATGAGTAGGGGTACCCTTTTCAGGACTATTTATGATCATTCTAGCAGTTAAATTAGGAAAGGTAAAATCTGAACTTAAACTATCAGAGAATGCATATTCTGAAGAAAAGTCAGAGTTTATACCTTGAGTTGTAGATGTGGATGTTGTCTACATTGGCTGTGCAGAGATTGGTAGCACCATAAGAGCATTAGTGTTTACCAATGGATCTTCATCAGTGTCTGTCTGTCCAATATTAGAATCTTGGTCTGCAATCATAAAATGGATGATTGGTTCTTGTGGTACCTGAGTCATATCTTCAGCTGCTTCACCACTTTGAGGTGAAGGTTCTTGTGGGCTTGACTCTGCCAGAAATTGGCCTTCAGCATCAGCAACAACAAGATCTGCAAGAATAGGTAAAGTGCCTGCATCCAAACTTTGATTGGATGGTTCTTGTGTGGCTGGGGCCTTAACAACTTCTTCAACCCTTTGAGCTGAAGGTTCTTGTGGGTTGTACCCCTGATCCAAGCTGGTTTCATCTGCTGAAACTGTGGCTGCTGTTGAACTTTGATCAACAGGTTCTTGTGTGCCTGGACATGTAGAGATTGCTATCTCACTTTGAGAGATAGGTTCTTGTGAATCCTGGCCAAAAGTGACAGACTTCTTCTTTCTTCTTGAGAAATGTTTTGAACTTGGAGAGGCAGATGATATAGACTGCTTTGCTTCCATCTCTTTCCTGACTTGTTCTGCCAACTCCCTAACTCTTTCATAAGAGAGCTCCTTAATAATTTTCTTAGGAGAGTTTGTTGGAGAATTAGAGATTGTAAGAAGACCAGCTTCCTCTGGAGTGACATATGGCCCATCTTTCAAATAATTGTGTTGTCGCTCCTGTTCAGCCTTGAGCCAAAGATCATTTAGATTCTCCAAATTTTTTCTGCAGACTATCTTGTCAACAGTAGGCCCCCGTCTAATACATTCACGGTTATAATGGGCAACATTTGTCCACCAATCAGCTTTTGACTTGACATACCGAGGAATCATGTTCTCAATTGGAACTGGTAATCCAGGTTCCTTCCAAGGAATATTTGCCTTCCAGCTACGCCATGCTTCAACAGAGTTTGCCAAGTCGTCAGAGTTTAGCTCAGAGATTGGAAGGTCAGAGTTTAGTACTGCATCAGAGTTTAGTTCAGTGTTTGCAGCCTCAGAGTTTATAGCCTTGACTAATCTTCTCCTCTTCTTCTTCACCTCAGGCATTGGATTTACTGTGAATGGCTTCATAAAAGGTGCATGAGGTATCTCAGAAGCCTGTTCAACAGTTTTTCTCTTGGCAAAAACCAACCCTTCATCAGAATCAGAATCTTCATCAATTAATTTTCTCCTTTTAGGAGAGGATTCTTTCACTGCCTTCCCCTTCCTTTTGCTAGTGCCCTGTTGAGAGGTTTGTTTTACAACTACAACCTTTTGGGAGACTATAGAGGTTGACAAAAGTGTTTGGGTCTCACTGGAGGGTGGCCTGGGTTTGAATAAGAGGGTGCTAAACTCGGATCCATAGCCACATAGAGAAAATCCCTTCCATACATGGTAGGCATTCTCTGATTTAAGAGAAGCCTAATCCATGTGGGATAAAAGAGAGGAGAGAGATTACCTTTCTTAGCATCCTTCCTGGCTAGGTCAGCAAATATCCTTCTATTCATACCAAAACTAGCTAAACTCTGATCATTCTCAAAATTTACATCAAGCAACAAAACATTAAAAATTAACTGAAGAAATCTAGCAAAATAAACAGTGTGAGCATCATCATTTATTTTGCTAGCCAGCTGCCTAATTATCATACAAGGAAAATTAAAATTAAGATTATGGGTCAGAGAATACCCAATTTGTTGTGCAAGCTGTGGGATTGCATCAAAGTTTGTGCACTTGCCTGTGAAGGCCCTTGTGATGTAATCGAAGAAGAAACTCTATTTTCTTCGAAGATGGGGTCTGGTAAGACTCCCCATCTTTGTTAGGCTTCCTCCATAGCCTATAGAAACAAAAAACTCTTTTATCTGAGCATCTCCCACAATATCATCATATTCAGCCACTTCTGGGAGATGAAGGGCTTGTCAAACCACAACCAGTGTTATTAAGTACTTGCCATTGCAGTTGAATGTGATGACAGGTTCTTCATCATCATCTGCATCATTAAACTTAGCAGTCGACCAAATCCTTATCAAGGACTGAGCAGAGAAGTTGGAAGGTTCTTGTAACGTGTAGCTAATATAACTTTGTTCTAAAAAATTCTTAAATCACATGAAAATCATTAGGTGCATCAGATTTGTTTAGCAAAGCAATATAGTTGGTGGGTGCAAAGGTGTAGGTTTGAAAAGTTTGTCCTTTTGATGCCATTGAAACAAAGAGAAGTTCCAGGTTTGAACAGTTAGGGTTTTTGAGAAATGAGAGAGAAGAGATGAATAGTAATCGATAGAATGAAAATTGATAATGATTATTAGAATTAATCTGTGACTATTCATATGCATAACTTATGTAGTGGGACACGTGGCAAGAATTGATTGGAAAGCAATTATGAATAAAGTCTCAAAATACGGCAAGTGTATATGTATCTGTGTAAGTATATGAATCATCATTCGTGAGTTACACGCGCTTCGTTTCAAATCCAATCAGAGAATGATAATTATGATGTCACAAAAATGAATTATGATGTCATAAATATGATTTTAGAGTTTATCATGTAATCAGAGTTTAACAAGTCAGAGTTTAGACGAGTCAGAGTTTACCACAGCCTCTGACAGAGTTTATCATAAACACTGATAGATGTGATCAGAAATTAGATGCCGCATTGATCAGAGTTTACTTCAATTTCATCAGAGTTTATCTCATACTCTGACATATTCTCTGATTGTCTGTACTTGTTAAGTCATGTTGAGCCACTTGTTACCATTCCTAATTCAGAAACCAGTCTGTTAAATGTTGCTTCAGGCAAAGGCTTGGTAAATATATCTGCTATTTGTTGATCTGTGGGAACAAAATGTAATTCAATTGTGCCTTCCATAACATGTTCCCTTATGAAATGATATCTGATACTGATGTGCTTTGTCAGAGAATGTTGAACTGGATTTCCTTTCATTGCAATATCACTTTGATTATCACAATAAATAANGATGTGCTTTGTCAGAGAATGTTGAACTGGATTTCCTGTCATTGCAATAGCACTTTGATTATCACAATAAATAGGAATTTTAGAAAAGTTCAAACCATAATCCATCAGTTGATTTCTCATCCATAATATCTGTGCACAACAGCTTCCTGCAGCTATATATTCAGCATCTGCTGTAGATGTTGAGATTGATTTCTGCTTCTTGCTAAACCATGATATTAGTCTTCCTCCCAGAAATTGACAACTACCACTTGTACTTTTTCTGTCAATTTTACATCCTGCAAAGTCAGCATCTGAATAGTCAATTAATTTAAAATCAGACTCTTTAGGATACCATAAGCCAAGATTAATAGTGCCCTTGAGATATCTGAAAATCCTCTTTACAACTCTCAGATGTGGTGCCCTTGGATCTGCTTGAAATCTAGCACATAGACATGTTGTAAACATGATGCCTGGTCTACTTGCAGTTAAATAAAGTAAAGAACCAATCATTCCTCTGTATGCAGTAATGTCAACAGGTTCTCCAGTGTCTTGATCAAGCTTTGTTGCAGTAGCCATATGTGTTGTAGTAGATGATGAGTCTTGCATTTGAAATTTTATGAGTAGATTCTTTGTATATTTAGACTGATTAATGAAAGTGCCTTCTTCAGTCTGTTTTACTTGTAAACCTAGAAAATAACTCATTTCTCCCATCATGCTCATTTGATAACTGGACTGCATTAACTTTGAAAATCTTTCACAGAGCTTCTCATTAGTGGAACCAAATATTATATCATCAACATATATTTGTACCAATAATAGATCCTTATCTTGAGTTCTATAAAACAATGTTTTATCAATTGTACCTCTAGTGAAACCAATTTCAAGTAAGAATAGAGCTAAAGTTTCATACCAGGCCATTGGTGCTTGCTTTAGTCCATACAAAGCTTTATCCAGTCTATAGACATGATTTGGATATTTTGGATTGACAAAGCCAGGTGGTTGTTCAACATAAACTTCTTCTTCAAGTTCACCATTTAAAAATGCACTCTTAACATCCATCTGGTAGACCTTGAATTTCTTATGTGCAACATAAGCAAGAAAAATTCTGATTGCTTCAAGTCTGGCTACTGGTGCATATGTTTCANGGATTTCTAATATTCCAACACTTACTTAGTGTGGGCTAAAATGTTTTTCATAATCCGTAGAATCACTATTCATCAGGATCGATTATAAATAAAAATAAAAATAAAAAAATGCGTCCAAAAATCCGGGTTATTACACTGAATATCCATTTTGTGCCTACAATAGATCTGTTCTTTGGCCTGGGTACTAGTGTCCAAACTTCATTTCTTTCAAACTCATTTAGTTCTTCCTGCATTGCAGTAACCCAATATGCATCCTTCAAAGCATCTTCAACCTTATTTGATTCTGTTTAAGACAGAAAGCTATGAAATAGACATTCATTTTGAGTAGCTTTTCTTGTTTTTACTCCACTTTCTAGATCACCAATAATTAAATTAAGTGTGTGATCTTTTGTCCACTTTCTTGGATGAGAAAAGTTTCTAGAGCTAGATGCTTCCCCATGATTTGTTCTTTCATAGAAAGATTCTTCTGTAAATGCTGATCCTCCCCCTGAGTATGTGCTGTCATCAGTGTTTGATGTTTCAGAGTTTATATGCTCAGAGATTGAGGTTTCAGAGATTGTAGTTTCAGAGTTTGATGGATCAGAGTTTAAGGGTTCAGTGTTTGTGTTGTTCAGAGTTTGGTCAGAGTCAGATATTTCAATTATTGCATTTTGATCTCTATTTTCAGTATTTGAATGATGTTGCTCCCCCTCAACATGTGCAGAATCTTCACTTTCTATTTCAATCATTTTTGAATCAGAGTTTAAAGAATTAGAGTTTTCTTCACCAGTGTTTAGCTGAACAGAGTTTGTATTATCAGAGTTTGAATCACTAGAGTTTATTTCCTGTAGTTCATTATCAAATCTCAGAGTTTCATGTGCATCCTTATCATGTAATCCAGCTATTTTTCCTTCATCAAAAGAGACATTAATTGATTCCATGACTGTCCTTGTTCTTAGATTGAATACTTTGAATTCCCTTGAAGAGGTTTTAGAAGTTGTTGCATATCTAATAAAAATTCCTTCATCTGCTTTAAGTTCAAATTTCTTCAATTGGTCAGGGTGTGTTTTAAGAATAAAACACTTGCTTCCAAAGATATGAAAGTACTTAACATTTGGTTTTCTTCCTTTCAAAGATTCATATGGAGTCATTCCATGTTTGTTTATCAAAGAACAATTCTGAGTAATGCATGCAGTGTTTACAGCTTCTACCCAAAAGTAAGTAGGTAACTTTGCTCCTTCTAGAATTGTTCTAGCAACTTCAATTAGAGTTCTATTATTTCTCTCAACTACACCATTTTGTTGAGGTGTTCTAGGTGCTGAAAATTGTTGAATAATACTTTTTGTTGAGTAGAATTCTTCCATTACATAGTTTTTAAACTCTGTTCCATTATCACTTCTTAGATTCTTCACCTTGTGAGTTGATCCATTCTCAATCATTGCAATATGCTCAAAAATTATTTCTGCAGTTTCATCCTTTTTATGCAAAAAGTATACCCAAGTAAATCTAGTGAAATCATCAACTATCACAAGAGCGTATTTCTTCTTTCCTATGGACATTATGTTGACAGGACCAAATAAATCAAGATGCAATGTGTGAAATGGTTGATTAATTGAGTTTTCAGTTTTGCTCTCGAAAGATGTCTTCTTTTGATTGGCCTTTTGACATGAATCACAGAGTCCATCATGATGAAATTGAACTTTTGGAAGACCTCTAACTAGGTCCTTTTTCACTAATTCATTGATGTTTCCAAAATTCAAGTGACACAGCTTTTTGTGCCAATTCCAGCTTTCCAGGGATGATGCCTTTCCAAGTAAACAGGTTAAAGGACCATCTGAATTATTATCCAAGCTAGCTTCAAATAAATTGTTATGTCTGTGACCAATAAGAACTATTTTCCCATTCTTCTTGCTTTTCACTTCACAATGAGTACCATGAAATTCCACAGAATAACCTCTGTCTGTCATTTGACTCACACTTAGAAGATTATGTTTGAGTCCTTCAACCAGAGCTACATGTTCAATGATGACATTTCCAATCACAATATTGACATATCCCAGTGTTCTTCCTACGTTGCCATC
>QRFB01000214.1:0-23043 GCA_008931105.1 Oenanthe javanica | reverse complement strand
ATATACATATATTTATATATATATATATATATATATATATATATATATATATTTATATTCCGTTTAATGATACACTTGTAAAACCGGTTAAGCGTCCATTTTGACGCTTAAGTGGTGGAAGGTGATCTCCCCGCTTATATCCGGTTTGCGATTTTCACAACGGAATGAGTAAAAATGTCCGATTTACGCTTTTGACAACGGAATGAGTGAAAATGGACCGAGACATGAGATCGTCCAAGGAACCATCACCCTTAAATTTTCGTTGTATATACAAGATGATCACTTAAGAAAGGTATTGTCAATTCTTCTACTCTTCTTCAAAAAGGTATTTTTGAAGCCGGCCATATGGGGTTCTGTCAAATTTGTATATGGTTAAAATCAAGTTGATGTATACACTTTTGTTGAGAGTTGTTTTAGGGAGTTGAGATCAAGTGTTAAGAGTCTAGTCTAGATAAGTATATAGTGTAATAGTAGAGTTTTCTGGGAGACCCGTGTACAGGAATAGGTGATGCGGTTGCTTTATCCCTGCAATCTTAACGTGAACTAAAGCAACTGTTGAAAATTTGGGCATCCATTTTTTAAAACTAATATAGAACAACTCTAAATAAATAATAACAATTGAAATACTGTATACCTTTCACATTTTTAATCATAAGATATATAACACTTAAATGATAAAATATGTTTATATCATTGTTACTTTTAAATCGAATCAAAATAATACATAAATCTTATATAAATTTTAATATTAAGTAATTAAACAAGAGTAAAGTTCAATAATGTACTTATATTTTGGTTGAATATCACTTTCAATATTACATTTAAAAATTTAATACTTGCAAATTCCGTGACCTTTTTTTCTTCCATTCACATTTTAACCACTATATTTATATCATATATGTTTATTGTGATCCAAATAAATAGTTATTACAATAAAAATTGGAAGAAAAGTCCTCAAAAACTTAGTTAAAATAGACGAAATCCGTATAAATATACACACACACACATATATATATATATATATATATATATATATATAATTTTAATATTATATATAATAGTTTTAAAATATAATGTTGCAAGTGATATGTTATGTAAAGTGCAAGTACATCTACTTTTAATCAATATAGCTAAGTTTTTTCGAGTAAAATCCAAATTTAAGTAATCAAAATTAAATAATCAATTTTATAAATTTGTTTAACTAATAGATAAATAGCCACATTCAAAATAGTAACGTTAGAGACCCAAACAATGTTTTCAAAATGATGTTGCGGTAATGACGTGGCAAATGAAAATTTTTAATTTGTGTATTAATGTAAAATTGTGAATGCACGAGGGATCCATCTCATTCATTATTTTGACAACCAATTAAAATTAGACAAGTGCTATTTAGGAACTTTTTGAAAAATAATTTTGGGACTCTATTATTTATCCATTCAAAATGCTCGGTACTTCAATTTTTTCGACAGCGCATTTTATCTTAAAATAATATTTTTTTTATCACTTAAAAGCTATATATAAATGCTAATAATTGACTTATATATTAGTTTGAGTATTTTTATTAATAAATAACATTAAGAAAATAGTTTAAAAGGAATATTATTTATTTTTACAAAATCAAATTGTAAAATATTAAAACAAACAAGTAAAATAAGTACATATTTTATCGTTTTCACACTTTAACTTATTATAAATAAATTAGTTATAGGTCATTTTTATTACTTAAACAATAAACTTATAAGTATTTAACTTAATGATACTAACTGTCTTTGGATCAGTTGTTGAACGGTCGAAATTTTAAAAAATACTAGAATCTTATTTACAGTATTACTGAGAGCCTTGTTGCATTTTTTTTCTTTTGCTAAATAAAGAATAACTGTTGCATCTTTTTTTGCGACAAACCTCAATAACTGCCCTAAACATCACAAACACAGTAAGAATAAATAAATAAAATTGAACGAGTAGCGAGTTAAGAGGCGATTTTGGTGGTGATTAAATTTTTTTTTATTCAGATTAATTTTTAAAAATAACATGTTTGTGATATTTGAGGATGTTACCGAAGATTTGTTACAGAAAAGGATATGATGCAACTTATTTACCGAGACTCGCTAATCTCGCTTAAATGCTTAATAACCATTATTCGTGTTAAAAAAAATTAATCCTAACCGTTCATAATTTAATCCAACAATAATAAAGCAGCATGAACGTCTTTAATTATTACTTTCTTTCTGGACCAGACTAGAAAGAATGAGTAAATGAATTGGCTCCGTATTCGCATTACAAGAAGCGCGGCTTGAAATTTTTTTCTAAAATTTTATATTTAATAGTTAGTAGAAAACTATTTTCAGTATGTTTTTTTAAATGAATTGAGTTATGTTATTTTTATATAGATTTTTATTTTTTTATAAAATTCACAATTTTTAAAATTAATAATTATGCAAGTTAGGTAAATGTATATTTTCAATTTTGATATGTATAAATACTTGAGTATAAAATTATCAAATTTAACAATTTATTTTCATGTAATTTAATTAATTTTTATTATTTAAAAATATTTAAATTAATATAATAATTTAATTCAAAAATAATAATTATGATTCCAAAAATTAATTATATGAATTATTTATTCGAAAAAACACTATCATATATATATATATATATAATTTGAAATAATTAAAAAAATATGAAAATAATAATTACAATAATAATGTTTTTCTAGTATTATAAATAAAAAATTAAAAAATTAAAAAATAAGTTATGGAACTATACTTTATATGCACCTTAAAATGCGTGCCGGACCTTCTATCCGAAACGTAAACAAATGGGTGAGACGGAGGTAATATTTTTTATATCTCTCATATAATTAAAAAGAAAATTATGTAATTTAATGTTAATATAGAAAAAAATTATTTTTAAAAATATATTCTACACTACTAATTAATAAACATATTATAATTATCTTAATTGAATTTCATAATAATATTTTAATGTGAAATATATTTTATTCACTAATTTATTAATGAGAAAAATAAATAATAAGATAATATTTTCTTAATATCGACAAGTAAAATTTTAATTTTTTTGAAAAAGGTTGCTCAAATCATTTCTATGTGTCTATTGTCATTTCATGTTAGGCTTTCTTTTTTCTTTTATTTGCAAGAAAATGTAATTGTACTTGACATGAATTGCTCTCTTATCAGTTAAATAGAAATGATACACTACTTTTTATGAAAATTATAATACCAAGATAACGATAAAGGAATTTTATTCTAAAAAATATAGAAGAAATATAAAAGCGGTCATATCACGACTCCAATACTTTTTCGCTATTATATATATAAATAGTAAAAATTACATTTTTAATACCATTAAAAAACATAAAATTATCGTACAAAAAATAATTTCAAATATAATAATTATATTTATAATAGGAAATTTTATTATCTAATCATAATAATCGTTGGATACTTGGATTCCTAGGTTTATTGGGTTTATTGATAATAAGGGCCTTGCAAAGCGAGCAAGGATATATTGGGCCATGAGATCTCGTTCATTATATTCAATACACTTCTTCCCTCCCGCAACAACCTCGAGTACAGTATAAATTATTACATTCTTTCTCATTGCAGATTTGCATTCAGCCATGTGTAGTGAAGACCTAAAGAAGCGTATATAATATAAACATATTCCCTAACTACATATGCATTATTGATGCACGGCTACGTACTCTCCTGCAACTCCACAGAAACGATATCTACATTATCAATGACTACTTTTATGTGTGTAGCTAAAAGGATATACTATATTGTATACTCTCTCCATGTGAAAGTATGGAACACATCTTTTTGCCCAATGGTCACCTTGAAAGAAAAACTAGTTTTTTTTTCAAAATATACTATCGAATATCTGCCTCCAATCTTAATTAGCATGGTACTTTCAGACCAACAACTTGTACGAAGTTTCTTTCGAGGCCCAAAAGCAAGAAACTTGAATATGTAATGTGTGCCTTTTCGATTCTACAGCTAAAGTTTGTGAAGAAAATTCTACTGTAAAGGCTATACATTCCCCCTTGTGGTTTTACAGTAGCATGTGCACATCCACGTCCGTCTAATTCAAGAATCGAAATCTTACAGAAATATTGATTTGGGTGGGTGGAGGAGTTGTTAATGCAGGAGATCCATTTATTTTTATCTAGTTATTGTGCATAGGACAGAATTTTATCACACCTTACCACGTTTATTAACTGCGGAAAGTATGTCGTAACAATTATAATTGTGGAATGCAACAATCTGTTGTGGACCGGCAGCCAATATAACATTGAATGTAATGGAAAAAATAGTTTGTATTCACAGTTGGCCTGCTATATTCATGCCTTCGGAACTTAAAAATTTACCATTGGTCAATCAATCATCTCACATTCTCACTTTCCCTTGAGTAAACGCATGCGAAACGAATCTTAAAAAACAATATTACCTTTACCAAAAGCAAGAACCCATCCTTTTACAATTCTTTACTAGTAAAGAAAGACTATCAAAGTGGGCGGTTCTACATAGTGGTATCAGGTATGGCATGACTCATGGCTCATGAGCGTAACAAAAATATCACAAGATATTTACAAGATCGATCAGTTAAGAGATATGTATAGCTGGTTAAAATCTATTGATACACTAGTTGCAAGATTCATTCCCCTCTCGTACTCCATGACCGAGCTCATGGAATCGAATAATCACTCCGTGCATACTTGTAAATATAATATAGTAAAAATTATATTATGTATCGAAAAAAGGGGTGCGTATATCTGCTTATAGCTTCACCAGGGGCCAGTAGATATATGTTACTGTCAACTTATTTTAACGGCCAGTACATGTATAAATTTGGATTCCACGGTAGAGTAATAATGTTTGATTGCCTATATAATGTAATCCCCTTAAAAACTACTGCAAACATTTGTGATGATTCTTTTGCTGCCTAACAAAGCTAAATGAATAACGGCGGGAAGTGCTTACTGAACTTTAACAATGCCTGTAAGTGCTCGCACAGTCGCACTACTATAGAAAGATTACTAACAACCTATGTTCTAGCATCACCGACTCTTCCTTGGGTTAAATTCTTCATATATTTGAACAAACTAAATACAAAGATCCGAAATGTAAAAATATCTGAGTAGCCTAGGTGTTCCATATGATTCAGAGGCAGACCGATGCTATGACCACAGGTGGCCGCCACCCCTCCCCATCAACTTCTTAATATGATGCACCATGGACTTTATAAAATAATAATTCCTTAGCGGTCCCCTAGCCGGCTAGGCCACTAGCCCCTGGTAACTCGATCCTGCGTCCGCTACTAACTTGAAGAAAAAAACTTACTTAAAATAATTAGGTTGTGATCCCCTTTTCTTTCCTTCCCATCTTTTAGTTCCACTTGTTTATGTAAGATGCACAAGAGGAAGCAAAACCATATTGGTATGATCACTAACAAGTTAATTATTACTCTTAATCTTCTTTTTTTACTCTAGTGCATCCCCTTTTACAGCAAACCATTGGCAAAAATGTTTAGAAAATCATTTTATTAAGCACGAGAAGTAATCTTCCCCACATAGCTTTAACAAAAAAAGCATCTGCTCATACAAATTAAAGAAATCTAAAGCAGTTCCATTGCCTAACTTTTTAGTGCATTATATAGTTCAGTGTTTCCAATGCTCTATGTTCAGTCACATTTCTCTGTTGTGTTCTTCACTAAGTGGCTAAACTATTTAGTGCTAAGTAGACACCTTAACAAAGCCTCTTTTCTCCAAAATAAATTCATCTCTTTTAGTGATAATGGATTCACTGAGTATATACAAAATCCATGCCAACAACAAGTACAGGAAGCAACAATTTATAAGCAATCTACTTCTTTATACTTTGACTACAATGTCATGTAGCTTATTGGTTTTTAGTCCTTTTTGGTATCCCCCTCTTCGCGCTACTGTCAATGTCTTTCTCTCTGTGTCTCTTCCGAAAGTACTTGCACTCTTCTTGAGTGCCAAGGTTGTGTTCATCGTAGGTAACCTCATTGTCATTTTCCTTGTGGGAGAGTTTAAATTATATACAGTACCACACCCTTCTCAAACACATGTATCTAGGGGTCAAATCCTACGGAGTTCCAAGAAAGAAAAGGGAAACCCTGAGATTCCTTTGGAGGAGAAAGGACAAAATATGAAATTGAATCTTCAATGTATTCAGTTTGCGCGAGGGACAACTCGAATAAAAGTTGATAGATGTGAACCACAAAATGGAGATTCCCGACACCTTGGGGCTCAAAGTTACCAGATGATCTCGGTTGCTTTGAAGCCGAAAAGTACAAATAAAGTCACTCTTAAACAAGAAAAAACTTCAATTAATAGAGTAGGATGTTCCGGACAAAAAGAAGATCACGGTAAAATATCAGACAGGGAAGAGTTCATGTCACATGAGAAAGACTTGAACAAGATGGCAGATGATTTTATTGCAAGAGTTAATAAACAGAGGAGGCTTGAAGCTGAGCTATATAGATATTAACAAGTAGAGGTCAATTAACCCAAGCTCAGTTAATAAGTATAGATATAAATATGGAGATGTGAAAGGTGGATTAGTAGAGGTTTTAGATTTGTGTGTTCAGGTGTTGGCTCAGCTGTGAGTTGATATAGAACCATGTATGAAGTTAGTTACAATACATTGTAAATAAAAGTTTAGATTTTCTTTGAAGGAGATGATTAGTCGTATTTTTCTTTCTGCTGGTAGATAGTGTTGCTTGAGTCTGAGTCCTCTAACCAACAAACACTAATCAGATATCGGAAAAAGTGTAGTAATGTTTTTGTATCTAACTAACAACTAATGGATTGTGTGATTAGTATTAAGATAGCCACTCGCCTTATCCCTCTGCATTGTTGGCTGGTAAGGTTCTGGTCTGCTACTAACATAATACATGCACAATAAAGCTACATAAACATAACAAGCATTGATTTGATTGCAAAGCTAGAAGAATTAAAAATATTAAGCAATACACCTTCACAGTATATTATAATATGGTTACTCCTTGTAGCAGGGGTAAAGTTCGAAGCTCCTCAAAATTCAACCCCACACACCCTTGGCAAGGGGTAAGATCTGAGTACATTTACCTTCCTCATCCCTCAGACCCAGCTTCCGACTGAGATATACTATTCCAATTCAATTGGTTTATATGAGTATACAGGGTTGGCATGTCCGTCCATTAAGCGAATTAAGCAATGAGGCCCCCAACCTCGGAAGGCCTCGAATATTCATAAATCACATTAATTATTCCTTACTAGAATAAATTCTCAACAAATATTAAATAATAAGACCACTGGAAATGTTAGACCAGCCCTGAGTAAACTATATTCAATTTGTTGAAGAAGCCCATAGTTTTAGCTTGTTACTTTATATAGCTTATGAGTTACGACCATGTAAAGTTTAGTGAGGTTATCTTCAACTATAACAAGAATTAGAAAATATAGTTCTAGTCATCTATCATTAGAACTTGGTTGAATGGGGCTGGGGGCAGAGGAAGTGAGAATCTTAACAAAAACAGATTAATTGGAAATGAACATACCTGTCGGTAACTATATGTTGGGAACAAGAGTTAAGACGAAATGAATACCTTTAATTATATATCGTTTTATCTTTAGTGTATGTGTTAATACTTGATCATTAGTATGATGAGATATCAAACTAAGCTGTATTGCAAGATGGTAACTAGAGTCTGATGATAATGTGTCCTAGCTAAACATCCAAGTCCATCAATATCTTCTGCTGCTGAAATGAGGAATTTACACCAGGACGAGTGTATAAAATCTTTCTCAATTTTCATTCTAATTCTAAAAATTCTTTCGGACATTTGTAGGGGAACGTAGGCCATTGTATATGACATATTCACGTATATATGCACCATAATACTTAAAATGCTTTCAGCCACTAAGCCAGTGTTTATGGTACAAACATATTCAGGTACTTAAGTTCTAATTATAAAAAGCCTTAAAACCTAGGCAATTTGGTATCTAGCATAAACTTATATACAGAATTACAGTACACACGCATTCTTATTCTTATTCTTATTATGCTTTCAACCATATGTAATTAAACCTCGGCCAGTGTTATAGCATATTCCCGTACATCTGCATTATTGATGCACGGCTATGTATGCAGCCAAGAAAATGTACTGTATACTCAGGTTGTTAAAATAATATATGATTATGGTAAGTCAGTCTCCTAACACCTTGAGGTTTTAGGAGAACTGGTAACTTAACATGATATTAATGGGAGTGGTCAATTATAACTTTCAGGTATACTAATTAGAATTTAGATTGGCTAGAAAATTCAAATGAACTTTAAAAGATACTTTCAACGGACAACTTGTTCGAAGTTTCTTGGAAGACCCCTAAGCCATTCATTAGATCATTGTATAATGTGTGATATCCCATTGGTACAGATAACTTTTGTGGAAGAAATTTGTAGTGTAAAGAGGGTACCTCCCTTTGTGGAATTACAGTAACATGTACACATCCACGTTCTAGTTCAGGAATAACCTTACGAAAATTTTGAATTATATATATTCCCATCTTTCTCAACTTTTACCATTAATATGTATCTAGCATTCTCCATTGGCCTAAAATGTTTGTCCTTCACAACTTTCACTTGTTAATTTACCAAATTTCAATCATCTTTTTTTCTCTTATGTGTTTAAGTTAATGCTGTAATGTTTATAGGAAAGGAATCTTAGATATATTACCTTCACCGAAAGCAAGAGCTCATCCTTTTACAAATCTTTACCGGCAAAGAGAAAAACGTAGATATATTAGTGGCAAAACTCTTTCACCCCTCTCCTCATAGTCAAATGTCATAGGTTCTAATGCATTGAAAAATATGTAACATACCAAAGAAGTTGAGGTTCNCATGGCCAAATGTCATAGGTTCTAATGCATTGAAAAATATGTAACATACCAAAGAAGTCGAGGTTGGCCGTTCACATAGTGATACGGCATGAACATAACAAAAATATCAGAAGACATGTATAGCTACTTTTAGCTTCATCAGTGGCTTGTGCATGTACCATATTGCCTCTAGATTTATTGATTACTAATATTTGAGTGCCTAAAGTAAACTAGTCCTCGTCAATAACAGAAGGAAACAAGTTAACCCCCTTGAACGAAACACTCATGTAGGTTCTTTTGCTGTCTGAAAGAGCTAGCAATACCTCACTGAAAGTGGTAGCTTAAGCATTTCTGTATGTGCTCTCACACTACTATAAAATGATCTTGTTACAAGACATATTTCTTCACCTTCTCATTTTTTGCCAAGTTCATATTTCTTCACTTTTTATGACTTGCACCCTTGGTTTTTATTTTAAACTTGACTTGTTTTCTAACAAAGGGTGATCTCACTGTCTTTTCCTTGGGCTAAAATATTCATCTATCCGAGCAAACTAATCTTATAAAGATTCAAGATGCTAATAACAGAAAGGAGAATATCTGGGCAGGCCAGGTTCAGCATTCTCGTCCATTCTTTAGATTTATAACTACCTACTGATTTATTAAATACCAGTAATGTGTTCAGTCTAAGGGTGGACTGACACTATGACCAGAAGTGGCCTTCGCTCCCCACAACAACTCAAAAATCCTTCTTAATATTATGGGTCGAGAGCTTTGAGAAAACAAAACACGTTAGCGTAACCTAGAAGACTTGATCCAGCACCCTCATCATGACTTGATCATGCATCCATCCCATAGTGTGTGTATATAAATATGCCAGTAGCAAAAGTTAGATCAATGCTTTGTACCTGAAAATGAATCTTTGCTAATTAAGAGTCTCACTTAATAAATTAGGTTGTGCTTGTCAACCCTTTCTTTTCTTTTCTTCTTTTCTTTTAGTTGCACTTGTAATTGTATGATGCAGAAGAGGAAGCAAGACTATATTGGTATAATCACTCAGAAGTTAATTAATATTAATTTTCCTTTTTTACTCTAGTGCATCCACTTTTACGGCAGGCTAATACAAACCATTAACAAAAAGTAGAAAATCATTCAACATGGCTTTAAGAAAAAGCATCTGCCCATAGAATCTAAAAAAAAATCTAAAGAATGTCCATTACCTAACTTTTTACTTCATTATATAGCCCAGTGTTTGCAATGCTCTGTGTTCAGTCACATTGATATGTGTTCTACACAAGGTGGTTTAACTAACAAATAGGAACCTTAACTGAGCCTCTCTTCTCCAAACTATATTTATTTCTTCTAGTGACGATGGATTTTCCTAGTGTACACAAGATCCAAGCCAACAAGTACAGTTTGCAAAATTTTATAAGCAATCTACTTCTTTATACTTTGACTACAATGTCATGTAGCTTATTGGTTTTTAGTCCTTTTTGGTATCCCCCTCTCCGCGTAACTGTTAATGTCTTTCTCTTTGTGTCTCTTCCGAAAGTCATTTCACTCTTCTTCAGTGCCAAATTTTTGTTCATTGTAGGTAACCTCATCATCGTCTTCCTTGTTGGCGAGTTCAAAAAATATAAAGTACCACACCCTTCGGAAGTGCATGGCGCTTCAGCTCAAATCCTACGAAGTTCTAACATGGAGAGGGAGAACCCAAAATTTACTTTAGAGGAGAAAGGGGAGAATATGAAAATGAAACTTAAGATTCGGCAGTTAGAGAAAGGGACAACTCGAACAAACGTTGATAGGTGCGAACCACAAAATGAAGAAGCCCCGCACCTTGGGGCTCAAAATTGTCAGATGATCTTGATTGCTTTGAAGCCGAAAGATACAAATAAAGTGACACATAAATATGAAAAAAGTTTAATGTTGGGAGAAGGATGTTGGGAACAAAAAGAAGGTAATGGAAAAAAATCAGATGGGGAAGAGTTAAAGTCAAATGAAAAAGACTTGAATCAGATGGCAGATGATTTTATTGCAAGGGTTAATAAACAGAGGCGGCTTGAAGCTGAGTTATATAGTGTTATTGAGTAGAGAGATCATTGTTACCCAAAGAATATATGTACTATTAAGTAAACCGAAAAATAAAAAGAGAGAAACGAAACGAGGAATTGTAAAAGGTTTTAGGTTTGTGCTTTCATGTGTTGGCTCAGTTATCAGTTAAAATAAAAACCCCCTTGGCAGTTGATTAAATTTCATTGAACTTTTCTCGTAAGGAGATGATTCAAGTTGGTCGTTAATTTCTGCTCTTAGATGTTGTTGGTTTAGTCCAAGTTTTCTAACCAACACTAATCAGGTACCAGGGTAATGGATGCCGGGTAAAATAACAGTTGCCGCAGGTAGTAGTGTGATTAATTTTGGGATTTTAGCCACTCTACCGATTAATAGCACAGAGATTAGTCTTGTTTAGTTTTTTTCGTTACTGAATTACAGGATAGACTCGTAAGGTTGTAGCCCGCTATTTAACAAAAATGAACGAGGATCAGGTAATTGCACAGTGGTAAAAGCGTATCTCAGATCTAAAAAAGAAAATAACATGGTTTGACATGCGAAATAGACAAATCGGACAAGGTATAAAAATCATTAAATTCAATACTAAGCAACAAACCTTGGTTGATTTGAAGCCTTTCAGGCCTCCGGTAATACGAACACATGTGTTAGGTTGAGAAACACAACAGAGTAATAATAAACCAACTGCATATGAAAATTTGGTATATTAAGATAGACACTGTCTAACCAGATAATAAACTGGAACAATGTTTGACATGCATGGTTATTGCTAGTTAACGTACACACGGTGAAAATAATGTTTGTTTTTTACAACCAGAGATATCTAGTTTCCATACCTGTTGCACCCGTATCATTCAAAGCTGGTAAATTGCTTAACCACCTTAAACTTGCATCAAAGCTTATATACTGTAGCCTGGAAATAGCCTCCAGGCGTGTAGCTGACATGGGAAATTTTTCACACCCTCTAGGTTGAAGGACCGCTAGCGTGGCGTGTCCGGAAATTACACTGTAGCCTGGAAATATATGCATCCAATAATATCAAGTTTCAGATTTCATACTCTCTTTTTTCATCCATTCATAATTAATCATTTGAAACCCTGGCCTTCCAGTCTATCACAAGATTTTATAAACAATTTTGTGCAAACATTTTGAAATTTGTGCTCAGGCACAAAATTCTGCAGACTGCACCTTGTTACTGAAAACGCTGTTCGCATTGCCGGTACTTGATCGGGACCAAATAGTATGCACCATTCCATTGAATAACTGATTTCAAAACCATACGGTATTTTTAATTGCCCAGTTTTCCAATTTATAGGCTGAACTTAAGGGGTATCGCTTACTCCAGAGTGGCCTGCCTCTCACAACCACCACAAGACCTTATGTGAAGGGGACAATATTATAAATTTATAATACTGTATGTCACCGACCCTCCAATATTAACTGTCAACTCTTATGGAACATGTATCATTTAACGCACAAATAAATTAGGAGATACTTGAATTTTATTGGTTATAAACAGATTCTCTATCGTAAGGTATTCTCTATTTTCAGATTTTGGATTCGATTTTCGTTTACCCAAGATTTATTAAAGACTGGGTACAACTTATTGGCTTATAAGCTATACTCGAAAACAAAAAGTAAAAGTATCAATCCGTATCCCCTCCCCTCCCTCCCTCGCTCTACCGATTCTTTAATTTGTATTTAACAGTAGATCTAGTTATGTTAACCAAAATAAGCAACAGTTTATGTATTTAGATTAGCCTTCAAGCACCTACATTAGTTTATGTTGTTACAATGTACATTACACTGCTTCCTGATGACATAACAGAACTACAAATTCATGACTAGTACATTAGCAAGGATGATGAACTCACCCATCTTACCACATCTTGCTGCAATTTTTTTTACTGAAATGCATGTTCTAGATAACGGTCAATGTTTCATGGTCCATAATGCAGCTAAGTAAAAAACATTTCCAGAGGCCAGCAAAAAGAATCCCAGAGGAAATTGAGATAGATAAGTTATTGTATACAAATAGGCTCACTGCCTTCACGTTAATGGTGAGAAATTGAATGTTCTGGGATTTCACTAGATAGAATGCATCTAGAGACTGTGAAAATAGTTCCCAAGCACAGAACATAAAGTACATCGCACCTGCACCTAATGTTGCCCTAAGTGTTGCATTGTCTGGTACATGTGCAATTGTTTTTTTCTCTGTGTTTTAAGTAGACATGAAACCGTTAACATGTAGTATAGTCACTTTTCTCTAAGTTTGAAGCAAATAACTACAGAGTGACAATGTTTAGTTTTCATGGAAGGGGACTAGGGACTGTAATATTTTTCCAGGAAACTGTAAAAGGTTAACAATATTATTTTGTCCAGAATAAGGCTTGCATATATACAGTATTATATGAACAATACTTCATGCGCAACTTTCACCAAATTTATAAATAAATATAGAAACCATCAACTTTATACAAGACCTCATTTATCTTTGCCTTCCAAGCTTCTTTGCTTTCCTCCATAATCGTCCAGAACTTAAAGGTTGGCTTCTCCGTGACGTTGAAAAACATTTATAGAAGATGAATTGTTGGACAAATGTGGTCTGTGATCAAACTTTAAGGGTTATGAACTAGTGCTAGTATGTTATAACTTAATACTACTTGAAAAGAAAATCCACATATGACGACGATCATCACAATCCACTGAATGGGGCTTTCCTGACTAACTCTATGCTACACAAAGAATTGCATTAATAAATTGGAATTTTTGGTCAAGGAGATATGTTGATGGCATCAGGTTGTTGAACAGATCGAGATGGCCTCAGTCTTCTAAGAAGACCCCATGCATCAGAAACAGAACAGCCCTGGTTCATTTCAATTGCAACTGGGAGCGGAGAGGCTTCACTTATCTGTACCACCATTGTTCCCTGGAAAACATACAAAGTTGATTCAACAGCAAATGAACAAACTCCATAGAAGGCCGGTCTGTCCTTAGATCTAAAAGCTGTTATAGTAAACAGAAAACCAGCACTAACAGACACAGTATGAGAATCAAAACTATACCTCAAAATTGACTAAGAAATTTTGATACTGTAGCAGAGTCTCCTTTATATCACTAACTATCTTCTGGTCTGGAGAACGATAAGCAGCATTTACTTCTTCGGTAGAATGACCTATTCCTTGTTGCACAACCTGAAGAGTAAACCATCACATAGTATTATATTCTAAGATACGCACCATCAACTTGTCGAATTCAATATACTCACATCATGACCAATGAGGATTTCGGATATCAGGCTGCCATCATCAACATAAACATGAAGCTCATATGTGGTCCTGTGCTTAAACTGGAAGCTCTTCACGCCAGTCATGAAGCACTACATATAACACCACAATTATCTTAAAAATGAATATCTTACCACATTAAGATAGTTAATCACACCAAAAGAACTAATCCACCTTTTGTATGTTGTCGAAAGTTTGAAATAAAAAGAATCTACTGACCAAATAATTAAATATATAATATGCAGAGTAGTAGTTCATATATTTCATCAGTACGAGACGTACTTTTGTAACAATGTCTTGTTTCTCTTTCATATTTTATATAAAATATAGTGACTTTAATCAGAAGTTATATTACTAGTCACCTGAGAGCCATTGATTAGCTTAAGTCACCAAAAGCGATAAGGGTACAATAGTATAGAAGAATGTTGTAGGATTATTTAACTATATATGGTGACTAAAGAGAGAATTTGAAATGTTTAAGAAAAGCACTTTATTGGCCAGCAATGATTGAACATTCAGAGTATCAGTCTTTCCAACTGATACATAATAGGAGTAATAAACTAGATGCATGTCCATNGCAGTGATTGAACATTCAGAGTATCAGTCTTTCCAACTGATACATAATAGGAGTAATGAACTAGATGCATGTCCACAGAGACCTTCAAACACGAAAAAGAGGGATCTCAAACACATACTACAATGCATTGCAGGCTCGCTGTAAAATATTAACCATTAACTAAAGACCTTTTAGACAACTTTAATCAGTGGCATGAGACATTAAGTATTCCAGTCTGTGTCACTGTGTGTAACCCTTCATCCTAAACTGGGTTCTGATACATTTGACAGCATAATAAAGTAAACCAGAAAATGGTGGATTTTCAAACTTTACATTTAAAATGATAATATATACCAACCTTAATTTTTCCTTGAACATTAGGAACTTGACCCTTCATTGCTGCCCACTTTGTTAACAAACTAGCCACGTAGGTGAATGGGGTTTCTTCATCTCCAGTTAGTATGGGTAGATGTTCCACCTCATCAACCATTTGAATATCGTCCAGACTTGAGAAAACAGTAGATGAGTTGTTTGCTTCATGGTCTTGCCGCTGGATTGTAATAGTAGCCTCTTCTCTAGTTTGTTGATTGATAGAAATGTTATTGGGCATGTTACCTGCAATAAACAAGTGCTAGACAAGTAAAAATCCTTCAGAGAAAAATAGAGGAAAAGTATACATGCAACTAAAGCATGTAGTAAAGATCCTGAACTTGATTCAATCTATTCGTTGTATATTTTCACTTTAATATCATAAGAGCTATGTATTTGACCATAAGATTCGAACACTGGCATGTTATTCAATAAATCGTATATACAGGCAAGACAATGCAAAAGCTTATTTGCAGCCTTTAGTAGGATCACATAATATTGTTTTCGTCTAAACTGGTATTGAAGGAAACCTATGCTCCAAGTCTAAAAATAGCCGAATGTCAAACCAAGTCTAAAAATAGCCGAATGTCAAATTCTTATAATCATGTAAATAAGACTAGAAAAATGTATTCTTTTAAATATCCCTGCAGAATTAATAATTACTAATGATGAATTTATTCGATACATAATCACTTGGTAAGACTTGCATTCCATCTTAATACGGTTCTACAAACCAAATACCTTGGACATCTGTCTGCAAAGGCGTCGAATTGCGAGGTGTGGATATATTTGTTTGTGTCGGAGCACTGACTCCATTAGGTGGTGGCCATGCAGCACAAGTAGCTCTAGTTTCCAAGGGCGGTACCACTCCAGACTTTGTTCTACATAAAGCAAAGAGAGAAAAGTATTATTATAACTGAATGTTATGCGATCTATAATAAATATATCACCTTGCCTATCCTCAGGAAAGAAGCTTCTCTTTAATTATATTCTTCTTTTTTTGTAAGGAAAACTATTNTATATCACCTTGCTTATCCTCAGGAAAGAAGCTTCTCTTTAATTATATTCTTCTTTCTTTGCAAGGAAAACTATCGAACAATGATTTCTTAAATGCATATGCATAGATGATAGATCCCTCAACCTCATAATTAACATTACTATTAATCTTATGATAAGTTCATTGACAATGACAGTTATACTAGCAATTTGGCATAAAGCATAGAATCACTGAATTGTCATGTTAAGGAAGTTTAACCCAGGTCAAATCCTATGAAAATTTTAATCAAATGATGAGTTGTTAAGGTAGATAATGCAATGAGCAAACAAAGTATATTATCTCTAGCCAGATATTACTTTCACACAGTGATGAAAGAAAGATCAGAATGTGATCAAGTACATTGCGAGACGTACTGCTGGTCCTTCAACATATGACAACAAATAATATTGCAGGTTCATGCCCAAACGATGGAATCAGTAAATGCCAAATACTTAGAGTAATGTTCAACTAGTAATACCTTTTTCCTCTTGCCGGCTTATTTACTTCCTGAACAAGCCTCTGACGTGCTGCATCCAACTCCTCAACCTGTCCTCCTAATACCTCAAGAACCTCAGGCACCAGCATTAAAATCCCATGTCTTACGTTTACATTACAAACAGCAACCTAAAAAAATGCAACAGTAATCTAGCATTCAACGTTAGATAAATTGGGATTTTTTTTTAAATGATGTATTTACTATCTACACTACAGCTACGGAGCAAAAAATGAAAACAGAACTCTAAAGAAACCTTGATCCCGGCAGGAGCCAGAACTTCAAGATTTTTGATAGGCCTGTATTCCATGCCGAACACACGTTGAACACCATCAGTCATGCTCAACTTAAGACACCTTTTATGCCCAGAAGCTGCATTCTGATATCTGCCTTTAAGTGGACGACTTATATTCACAATTTCATCTACCTGCCATGTCCAATTACCATAAAATTATATTCGTAAACATGAAACTCATTTCAAATGACATGAACTGAGTTGTCATTTCAAATTCTGGAAATTATACTTATATTTGAATCCAAATTCTTTTAGTTATCCAAACACGTCATTTGTGCCAAGTTCAGAATTTTAAATAAATTCCAAGTTTCAAAAAAAGCCATTTATTTTCAGGTAATCGAGCAATTAACAAAACAATTAACCCCTACATCATCAAATTACGAAATAAATCCTAAACTGCACACAATTCACTTCAAATGTTCAATAACTTTTATAGTCGACTAATACAAAATAACGCCTCGAGTTCCAACATTAGTACCTGCAAAACAAACGGTCCCGCCAAATCAACAAGATGCATATCCGCCACATTCTCCGGAAGCACACCAGCTCCAACACAATTCATATCCGCGTACAAAACCTGTTCGAAACAAAGCTTAGCCTTTGCCACATCATCCAACCTCAAAAACCCACTCACCGCACTCTCGAGACCCCGAATACACGAATCAAGCCACTCTCTCCGTACTCTCAAACCCAAACCAGCTAAAAATCCACTAATAGCACAATCAAACACATCAACTGGAGTATAATCATCTTGTGCAGGCGGAGACGGAGGCGATAAATTATCGGAGACATCGATAAACTCATCATCGGAGATATCGAGAGGAATGGGATTAGGGTTTGTAGAATTGAGATTAACTGATTCTATATTGATAGTAGATGTTTGTAAATCAATAGATATATTATTATTGATGTTGTTGTATGCATCATCGTGGTGGTGGTGGTGGTGGGGTAGTGGCGGCGTCTGTTCGTCTTCATCGGAGGAGGATGAGACCATTCTCAGGTGTCTTCTTCTCGGCGGCATCATTTTGGTTGTGTTATTACTTTCCCTCCATTTTTAATTTTATATTCTACGGGTACAGAGTTATTGGGCTTTTAGTTTCTTATATAAAAATTGGGTTTGGGTTGGGAGGAATATTATCAAAATGTTTGGGCCGTGTTAGACTCGACAGCTGGTCCTGTTTATATAGAATTACAAGTTGAGAATCAGTTGATTCGTTTAATCGTTTACATGTAATAAAGTATCTAAGATTCTATCTCTGTGTAATGTTCTGTTTAGGATTCTGTCAAAAGTCCTAGCTAATAGAATAAAACCGTGCTTAAATCGGTTGATTTCTGATAAACAGAGTGCATTTGTAGACGGAAGATTATTGACGGATAATGCGCTAATTGCCTTTGAGTTGAACCATTATATTAAGAGGAAAACACAAGGAAAAGTAGGGGTTGTGGGGCTTAAACTTGATGTCTCAAAAGCGTATGATAGGCTTGAATGGAGTTTCTTAGAAAATATGTTGAGAAAATTTGGATTTAGTGAGGTGTGGATTGCTCGTGTTATGGTGTGTGTTCGAACTGTTTCTTACAGCTTCATACATAATGGAAGTGTTTTTGGGGAAGTAAAACCGGGTCGTGGGATAAGACAAGGTGATCCTATATCACCTTACCTCTATATTTTATGTGTAGAGGGTTTAAGTTCAATTATTAGAAGGCATGAAGTTGCAGAGTTGATTCATGGTTGTCGTATTGCTTGAGGGGCACCTGAAATCTCTCATCTGCTTTTCGCAGATGATTGTTATTTGTTCTTTAGAGCTACGGAGGTGGAAGCAACGACGATGAAGTCCATATTGCTTAGATATGAAAGACTGTCAGGACAAGCAATTAACTTCCACAAATCAAATGCCACATTTAGTCCGAATACTAGTACTTTGGATAGACAACGGATATGTCAACAACTGGGTATTAAATATGTGTATGATCCTGGAAAATACTTGGGGATGCCAATGCGGATTGGTAGGAAAAAATCTGAGGTGTTTCAGCGGTTGAAAGATAGAGTTAAACAGAAGCTTCATGGATGGCGAGAAAAGAGTTTATCAAAGGCAGGGAAACTTGTTTTACTGAAGACTGCAGCTCAGGCGGTTCCGAACTTTTGGATGAATTTGTTTTTGATTCCGGAGGACTTGTGTGATGATATAGAAAAACTGATGAACTCTTTTTGGTGGAGTAACGGTTTAACAGATGGGAAAGGAGTCAAGTGGATGTCATGGAAAAGATTGTGTGTGGTCAAGGAAGGTGGAGGTTTGGGTATGAAGGAGCTGCATAAATTTAATGTTTCTATGTTAGCCAAACAGGGATGGAGGTTGCTAAATAATGACAACCCTCTAGTTACAAAGTTGATACAGGCTAAATACTATCCAGATAGGGACTTCCTAACTGCTAAGCTGGGGCTAAATCCGAGTTATACATGGCGAAGTATTTTGGCAGCACAGGATTTGATCAAGAGTGGTGTTAGAAAGCGTATTGGGGATGGAGAAAGTACTCGAGTTTGGAAAGTTCCGTGGTTGTCGGACAAGGAAGATGGATATTTATCAACAATGATGAGGCCAGAGTTGTAGGATATTACGGTATCAAGTCTTATGGAGGTCGAAAAGCGTAAGTGCATGGGATGAAGAGGTTATTGCATATTTGTTTAATGATAGAGATAAAGAGCTAATATTATCGATTCCTCTCTCGATACAGAGAAAAGATGATAAATGGTTTTGGGTATTAGATCAAAAAGGGAATTTTTCGGTTCGTAATAGTTATAGGAGGCTGCGAGGTGAAGACTTAACTCCGTATGGAGATTTCTGGAAAAAACTATGGAGTTTACAGCTTCCAGGGAAAGTCCTTTTATTACTTTGGAGAGCTTGTCGTGCGTGTTTGCCTACGACGGTGGCTTTAGCCAGGAAGAATATTCCAGTTAATAAGGCATGTCCATGGTGTTTGCAGGTTGAGGAGTTAGATGTGCATGTGCTCTTTCAGTGTGGGTTTGCAAGAACAATATGGTTGGTTTGCGGATTACAAAATAATGTCATTGTTTGCCCTGAGGATGAGGTTTTTGATGTGATACATAGAGCTTTTATGTCGCTATCAAGAGATAAGTGTGTTTTAGTTGGGTTGATTTGCTGGAGCATATGGAATAGAAGGAACAACTGGGTTTGGAATAAGGGTAATGCTTCGGTGCATCAGACCAAAGATGAAGCTCTTCGCATGTGGCAAGACTGGAAGAATGCTCGGGAAAAGGATGAAGAATCAGTTCGAATGCAAGGTAGGGTAAGAGGGACAATAAAGAAGTGGAGTAGACCATCACTAGGATGGGTGAAAATTAATATAGACGCTGCTATCTTTGAGGGATAGAGAAGTGTGGGATTGAGATGTATCATTCGAGGGGAAGCAGGGGAGTTTCTAATGGCACGGTCAGTTAAATATAGAGGCGTTTATACTGTCCGAGAGGCGGAAGCTTTAAGTGTGAGGGAAGCAATCTAGTGGGCTATAGAGAAGGGCTTTCAGTGCTGTGTGGTGGAAACAGATGCTAAATTAGTGGTGGATGCGATTCAAGGAAGTACAGGAAGAACACCGTTTCATGAAATCATTGGTGATTGTATTGAGTCTGTTAAGCACTTTGAAAATGTGTTAGTTTGTCATGTTAGAAGATCTGCGAATGGTGTGGCTCATGCATTAGCTAAAACTTGCCGTTCTATGTCAGGTTTATTGCAGGAATGGACAAGTAGTCCTCCTGATTTTCTTTTCGATGTACTGGAAAACGATGTTACTTGATTAATGGAAACTTTTATTCTAAAAAAAAAAAGTATCTAAGATTCAGGTATATTTAACACAGATTTTAAAATGTTATTTATAGTTTAAAATTTCAGGTAGACTCGATATTCGAGCAAGTTGAATCTAATAGAATCTCTCATACTCGGAAAAGATTTTGAAATATGAAAAATATATAGAAAAATCTAACATAATTCATGAATATTTAAAATCCATCATTATAATAAATTTAAATTTCTTCATGTTTATTTACAATTTCACATATACATTTTTTCTTTTTATATAAAATTTGTTTATACAAATAATTTATTTATAATTTTGCATTATATTCTTTTTCTATTTCATTCTCACCATCCATTCAAACACCCCCTCTTCGAATCCTATAATTATCAAATTTCTCTTTTAACACTAATACATTACTAAAAAATATGTGACTCAGCTAAATTCATATTTTAACCCTTTTTTTAAGAGGTTTTTTTTTTGAAAATCAATTTTCATATGGTTGGAATAATATAAAGTTTTAAAATAAGTAATTAGAGAAATGGGCGGTGATACTAGTGAAGGGAATATTTGAAAAGCCCAAAATAAACCCGCTCTCAACACTGAAAATTCCCCCAATTTCGTAATCGGCTGTGGTCAACCTCTCCCCACACTCTCTCTCTCTCTCACTCTCTCTCTCTCTCTCACACACACACACATAAATACAACTACTAGAAATCACTCATACATACATACACAAATCTATGATCTCTTACCAATTACTCCTACTGTGCCCAAATTTTATCTTTTACTCTCCCCCCAAGTTTCTAGGGTTCCACAATTGCCTAATTAGGGTTTTCTAACTTTCATTCAAATCTTGCTCAATTGTCAATTGAATTCGTGTTCTAATGGCGTCAGAGGATGGATCTGGAGAAGAAGACAAGAAAGTAGCCGATATGCAAGTGGATGAACCTGATATCGGAGCTGAAACAAACCCTAATCATAAACCAGAAGATTCTGTAATGGCAGAAAAGGAGGAACCAGAGCAAGACAAAGATAGCGAAAAGGCGGAACAAGAAGAAGAAGAAGAGGAAAAGGGGAAACAAGAGCAAGAAGAAGATGGTGAAAAGGCGGAACAAGAGCAAGAAGAAGAAGAGGAAGGGAAGATAAGTGAGGAGGGAAGTGGAGTGAAGACACCGGTGTCGAAAAAGCGAAAAGCTGAAATGAAAGAGGCGACAATTGAGAGGCCTTCTAGGGAAAGAAAGACAGTTGAGAGATATACGGAAACTTCTGTAGCTAGAGGTTCTGCTACTAAGCCTTTTTCGATCGAAAAGGTAATTTACTTTACTAGTTATTTCGAGATATTACTGTTTGTTTTAAATTGAATTTGATTGTGTAAGAAGGATTATGTTTTTTGCAAATGTAGGGGAAAGGGACTATGCTCAAGGACATTCCAAATGGTATGCTTTGATTTATATTTATAAATGCAGTTTGTTCATTTTTTTTATCTGGATTTATTAGGCTCTTGGCATAAATTACCGGCCGTTTGGCTTGTTTTAGTAAATTAATTGTTACTCAAATTTATAATCACTTCTTGGTAGTAGGTTGGGCGCTCCAACCACTTACGTTATTCATTAGATAACATTAATTTTTGTCAAAGTTAAATTACAAGCTGAAAAGGTGTACATACTTTTTGACATCTCTATTCAACTTACAACTCAATTTTCAGTAATAAATTGTGATTTGATAAACTGGCCAATTAAATTTATACCTGCAAGTTAATTAATCGAACAGGCTCTTGATGAGTTTTATGGGCATATTACTTCAAATACGCAACTTAAAAGTAGTTTGCAGAGTGTATGAGAATATATTGTATATTACAATCTTGATGTGTGGCTTCATATCATAATTCGTCAACTCAGCTATCTTATTTTCTGATTGCTTGTCCTTGAGTTTTCTTAGATGGTTTAATTAAGTTGATTGCTTCTCCCGAGTTTTGTAGATTGTTTATACTCGATTGATGCCGATACCAGGTATTAGGGTATTCCATGAGGGTTTTCTCACTGCCAACTCTATCATGTTTTTGGTATCACTATACAGTGGAACAAAATAACATTTCTTGTTTTCTGATGATCTAGACAACCAGTCCTGATAAAATATAATATATATTATTAACTATCTTCTGTAAGTGCTGTCATGCAAGTTAAGTGTCCACTGTCCAAATTATTGCTTCATGAACATCTTTCTGA